>PNEQ01069428.1:0-37860 GCA_003012365.1 Medauroidea extradentata | reverse complement strand
TTCAGGAAGAGCCGTTCAGTGGCATTTGCACTGCGTGACCAGGTCAGTAAAGAGATTGATAGGTTGGTGGAACGAGGAGTGTGGGAACCGGTGGCATTTTCTTCTTGGGCAACACCAATTGTACCCATCCGTAAAGTGGATGGGTCAATACGCATATGTGGTGACTACAAGTGCACCATCAACGAACTGTCTAAAACCATGTGGTATATGTGGTATAGTTTTGTTGGTAGTAGGCTAATAGGACTAAGGAAAATGAACAAGATAAGGTTGGTAGACAGTATAATGAGTTTGTTGATGAATGTTTGTGCTTGTAGCGGGAAAGGATAATAAAGTGATGTAAGGACACAACATTCATCAACAAACTCATTATATTGTCTACCAACCTTATCTTGTTCATTTTCCTTAGTCCTATTAGCCTACTACCAACAAAACTATACCACATATACCACAGACACACTAGCAGTACAAGAATAATGAAGACTTTGAATAACAGAGATTGTTTTTGTGCCATTTGGCTGTCGTTTATGACAGGCTTTCTATTAGTGACCTTTCTTGCCACATCATCTGCAAACAGCATTCTTAGCAGGCCAGATACTCTGGATGGGTTTACTGTAGTAACGTCTTGCAATAGTAGGTGAGAGAGCATTTTTTCGTTCTACATCAGGTGACAATTTATGTTCAGTACTCTCATTAGTCAGCAACTTATTTGTTTCAGAAAAAGAATTGATGGATGCAGGAAAGTCGTCACAGGCATATTGGTGCCGAGCAAGCTCTATAAGTCGAGCCAAACCAAAAGTGACATCCAGAGATGGATTTGTGTTTTCTAGATAACACTGCTGTCGGACGAGCGAGTCTCACAATCCAGCAATGGAAGTATAGTGTATACAGTTCTTATTTAACTTGGCAGTAACTTTCTTAAAATTATAATCTTTGCTTGCGGTTTTAGAGTTACGAGATAAACTGTAGTAGATTCACCAGACTGCTGCTTCCGAATTGCAAGCTTATGGCGAGCAAAAACCTCGTTAATGGGTTTAGAATAATGATTTTTCAGTATAGATACAGCATTCTCCATATTATCACAGTCGCTAATGTAACTTAATACCGAAACAAACACATGGTTTGCTAAGATGTAGAATTTTTCTTGTTCTGTGGCTTTAGTACTTAGAATAAAATTTTGAAGGTACAGTACCAGTGTTTCCATTTGTGAGACGCGGTTGATAACACTGGGTTAGTATCTAAATTTCAGGCCGTAGTAAGCAATCCACATACGCAAAAAAAATGTATGCTGAATAAATTGATAAAAGCATTATTCAGCATAAAGTCACAGAATAAATAAGTAGTAATAGAGGCATGATTTTTATTGTACTCGTTTTCTTTTTGGATAATGTTGGAGTTCACAGAAGTTTAGTTACACTGAAGTTTAATATGCCTTATTTTATAATATTAAAGGAAATTGATACGTAGTAACATTACATTTACCATTTCTTAATATGTAATTGAGATACAAACAAGTTACTGTATCTATTGAAATATAAGTGATTGTTTAAACAAATGTCTCACATTCCGTGTGGCTTTGTTGACTTTCCTGTACGCTCAAGAGCTGGTACGATAACAAGTATTAAAAAGCTCCATTATGTCGCTTCCGATAGAGTTAATTTTTATCTGATGTTGAGCTTCGAATCATCATGATTACCTATTAAAAAAATTAAATTAACACACCAATAAACTCAAGCACCACAAATGGATACATAACCACTGTCTCAAATCCACATGTCATTGTTTACTTTCCTGTATGCCCTGGGAGCTGGTACGATAACAATTGAAAAACTTTACCTTGCAGCTTGTTACTACTTATTTATGCTGTGGTAAAATGCACCTTCCATATAACGAATAAACAAAATGTAGACAGTGTTGGAGAATTCATATTCTATTACATAAGGTATGACCAGTGTTGCAGTGCCAGAATTTTCAGTGCCAGAGCTCTAAGTATTTCAGACCCATTGGTTCATCCATCCGCTCCAATTAAAACGGGGGGTCCGGGGGTCCTCCCCAGGGGACCTTCGAGTTTGAAGGTGCAAAATAAAGCTATTTTGCCAGTTTTACTGGCAGAAATAATAACGAAATTGCTAACAGTGGCGGAGCTTCCGCTCCTGCCTCAAGAGCAGTGGCGGAGCGTCGCTCCGCCCCCACTACAACACTGGGTATGACTATGATTTCAACTTATGATTATTTGGTAAAAGTGATGTTTAGAGACTTAACCTGTAGATAAGTTTTAAATTACTGTGATGTTTAGGTACACAAAACTCAAAATATTCATAACATAACTTAATTTTAAAATAATTCTTGTTAAAGACAAAAGGTTTTCACAATAAATGTCACATTAAGGCCAAGCTATGTTCATAATATCCTTACTCATACCAGTGACAGTAACTAAGTTACGTACTGTTTGAACAAAGGAACTTTCTTTGAGATAAACTGTGTTCCACTTTGATTAATGTCAGTCAAATTAAGGTAGGCCCTAAATAAATGCCTGTATACTTCCAGTCTCAAAGTTTGGACATCATTTGACTCGACTAGTCTTATCGGTTTCACCTTGGTTAAAGTGTTATATGTTAGTTTTTAGTGTTGTGAAGAAACTCATTGCAGTAGATATTGTGACTCATGGTGTTGCAGCCAAAAATTTATTCCAGTAGTTTATCTTTTAAATACCACTCCCAATGATATGTCTTAATGATTTGCAGGATTCTTGCAAATATACCTACTAAAACAAAAATACATCACTCAGTCATGAAAAGTGTGTTGCTAAATTTACAAAATATGGTGCATCGACATACACCCAAACAGTGGGTTGAGAGTAGGGATACCAGATGTATGGCAGAAGAAGACCATGTCCTCCTTTTTATGTTTTTTTTTGCACCCAGCAGGATTTTCTTGATGCTCAAAAATTTCTGGTTTTTTATTGGAAAAGATATCTTCTTCATGAAATATTCCCTGTTTCTGTTGCAGTGCAACTACATGCCCAATTTTTATGGAGCTGTTGTCTCACACATACACTGATATTAACAGTTAAAATATGTGTTCTTTATATGGTATGTACTTATGCACTTGGTAAGGTAAGTGGATTTTACATCTCAGTGACAGCAAGTTTCGTTAGAGACGGTGACAGGTTGTATGTGTCATTGACAGCAAGTTTCATTAGAGATGGTGACAGGTTGTATGTGTCATTGACAGCGAGGTCATTAGGAACGGTGACACACAACTTGGCACGCTGGTAAGAGCTGGGAGAGGAATCGGCCATGCCTTTGTTAAGGAACCATACCAACATTTGCCCGGAGTGGTCTCAGGAAACCATGGAAAGTCAAAATCAAGAGGGCTGGATTCATGGATCGAACCTGGGGTCTCCTGAATGTGAATCCGTGTTACCATTGCGTCACCTCGTTCGGTTTTATATACTTGGTTATTTTCATTAACGTGTGTTCTTTAGTATGCATATTAGTTAGTCACATGAAAATATGTTCTTTTGATGATTTTTTGAAGAGAGATGTACATTTTCCTAATTTTGTGAGATGAATATAGTATCTTTGTGAGATGAATGCCCTGCTTTTTAACTCTCAGTGTCTGGTAACCCTAGTTAAGGGTCTGTAAGGATTATAGTAGAGAGACCATAGTTGCTTGTCCACACCCACTAAGTTTGGCCCTTAATGGCTCGAGGCTTGCAATGCATCTGTTAATCGTGATGTTACAACTTTAATGGAAAAACACATGTTCTCATGCTCACTTACCCTAATGCTGTCACTGTAAAAACTTGGCGTAACTGTCAGCCCAAACAATCACGGCCAGATTTCCCAGACAATATGTATTGACACCGTTTCGTTCTTGAGGGTGATAAACTACGTAGGTATTAATGTAAATGGGCGCCACTCAACTATTGCCCCGGTTGAGTAGGGGAGACACGAGATATCTCAGGGCACCTGTATAGGGGCCGTGAAGCACTCCTCAGGATGGTGTCGCTGATACTTACACTCTTCCGCTTCCTGTAGGCCAGAAGCACGCCTCACGCTGCAATGGAACAAAACTAGCTACTCGAAATAACGAGATACCTCTTAGTTTCACTATTTTACTCCACCACATGTTTAGGTTACACTAGACTTTACACACACTTGCAACTTAGCCGTAACTCTTTCCCCATGTTCTCCTCTACTTAACTTTAATACAGAAAATTACGTAATTAATCTGGAGTTCTCAAAATTGAAGTGACCACTGACCACATGGTCACGCTAACCAAATGCCTCTGCTGGCAACTAAGTGTTACATTTATGAACGGATCAAAACAAAACAAAATGCTGATCACGTTAACGGTGTGTGCAAGGAAGGTAACAATGCAAAAGGTTCCGGATAAACTTAAAACAGAGTGAACGATGATCATTTGAAGACAAAAGATGTAGGCTCCCTCGCAAAACACAACTGGCCGCACTGCACGCTAGAGAACAACTGGGGTGAGAGGTGCGTGCGCTGGCCGCACGTGATGCATGCCGGAAGCGTTAGCATCGCTCATGGCCACACTCAATACATTTACCATACATAATTATTATGATTAATTCTAGTCTCATTTGTTTGTCTTTAGATTGCTGTTATTATAAATACATTAAAACTGTATAGTTATTTCCAGGCCTGCTATCGCACTCCCCCCCCCCCCCCCCCCCCCCCCCCCCCCCCCCCCATCATCTCATGACACGTGTCCGCGGTTCAGGCTTTGGTCTCAGGCCTGAGGAGGTACGACGTCAGTATCAGGCAAATTTTCCAGAGAAAATACCTTCTGAAGAATATTTTAAAAGCCCTCATTGATACTGTTCTACCAGATTTGTAAATTTTTAGAAATTAAATTGGTTTCGAAATCAAATAATAAAATTTTCCCCTAGTTTTACACAATGCTTTTTCTCTGGTAGTGAACATCATAAACCTATGTATCATTTCAGTTTTGAGTACTTGTGTCACCCTTGGATATTGGAAGTTATATTTTGCAAGTTGAAGGATTATTCCCTGTTATTGTTACAGATGGTACGTGTCATGATGCAGCTGTTCCACATACGTAGGATCATGTACACCTCGGTGCTGCTGTCTGCAGTGTATGTAATCATCCACCTCATTGGTGTCCAACGTGGAGTTGGCTACGACAGCTTAGATCGAGAACTAAGGCTGTGAGTGTCAGTAGTGGCAAGCATGCTTTGTACTTTCACCTCCAGGGCTGTTGTATTTCATATACTGTCTTTTGTTTTGTAGGAAAGAGATTACCAAGAACATGCATCCAGCCTCTTTTGAAGCTTGGAAGAATTTGGCGTAAGTAGTTGTACTCTGGCTGTGTGTGCATTTTGCTGAAGTAGCCGTGATTTTTTTCCACTTTTGCTTTATGTGTGTAGCTGATTCGTGTGTTTGTGTCTCGGTGGCTTTGTAAACATAATTTATGAAATATTGTGTGAACAAAAGTGTAGTTCACAGCAGCTTATGTTACTTTGCTTGCCTTTCAGCTAAACTTGGGAACAAAAACTGTTTCCTTCATTGTTATTTTATGAAATAATAGCTTTTGCACACTGTTTTGTTAGTATGGTTTTCAATTTTTGAAAATTCTAAATGATGCAGAATAAAATTAGGCTAAGGGTCATATGACAGATATTACAATAGGGTAAAAATATTTCTTCTTTTCTTCACTAAATATTTTGGGTACCCAGTTCTGCCCCTTTACCATTTAGCCCTCCCTCCCCCACCCTTAATAAAATGGGTCATTAATAACTGTTTTAGATACAGTTTAAAAAAAATTCTCACAAAATTTTTGGTAATCTATTCTAGGCCCTCTTCCCTCTCATTACCCCCTCCCATGTTTTGTTTCATTTGAAATCTTAACTGGTGCACGCTCAACAACTCACCACAGTTTCATCGCAATTGGATTACTGCACTGCCCCGTTCTGCCCCCTGATTCGTTGTACCCCCACCACAGGTGCACGCACGACAACTCACCACAGTTCTCATTGCAATTGGATTACTGCACAGCCCTGTTCTGCCCCCCTGATTCGTTGTACCCCCTCTACAGGTGCATGCAGGACAACTCATCAAAGTTTCATCACAATTGGATGAATAGTATAGGAATGCATACGCTACAAACTGACATTCCTTTATGTATATAATATTCACACACATGCTTACATAGTATGAAGCATCGTAGAAAATAACAGTCCATAGAAAGGCCTGAGCTGGCGCGACCATATAGGCAAATTAGGCATTTGCAACTCTCATTGGTAAACAGATTACGTTACTAGATTTTGATCATTAAAATTTAACAAAGGAATTGTTTTGCCAAGAGATGCACTTATTTTTTAATAAATTTTAAATGAAAAAATATATTATATAAATTATATTTTTTGTACCACTGTAAAGGAGCTTAAATTCCATTTCTTACCTCCCCTTGTAAAACATATTAATATTAAGGCAATCATTATTGAGAAATACTCCTTACTAAATACAGTACATGGAATGCACAGTTAAAACATTTTCTGTGTATGTGCATGCGTGTGCATGAATGCAAGTGCATGTGTGCATGTCAATAAAATTGTATTCTATAGTTTTTGTTTTAATTTTTTTTGAATGGGAAATAAATTGTTATTTGCAAAAACAGGTCGGTATTTCATGACTTTTTAGTCTACCTATCTTATTAATTGACATGTCAACACATAAACCTCTATTACTTTTGCAGGTATAACAACCGTTACCTTATTTCTTGTACGGTTGGCAGCAAATCACAGAATGTAGTTCTGTGTATTTTCCTATTTAAATACAGTAGTATTGAAATAAAATCAAATGAAATTAATCACTGTGTATTTAATATACTGTACTTTAAAACATTTATTTATGATTGTATTTATGTAACTACGACTGCATACTTCGACTTAGAGCAATAGAATCGCTGAACATTCAACATCGTCTGCACCAACTTCTGCACATGCTGCTTCTAGTGCTCCGCATTGCAGATGTAATTATTACTTATAGATGCATAATGTGATAGGAAATATTCCTTGCACATTTATGCTGGTATTCCTAACATTAAGTTAGGACCTACGAAAGTACTAACATCTTAGGCACTAGAAAAGCAGCTGCTGAGACTTGACCCCTGCCCGCATTCCTAATTTTGTTTTCTCCGTGTTTTGCAATAATATCAGATAAACAATAGTTTATTATTTGTTGTTTACAGCACCATGCGAGGCTATAAACAAATGGAGGTGACGCTGTATGATACTTTTTTAAACCACCAATTACAAAAACACATTAAACTTTTGAAATTTGAAACATAGTGTATTATGTCTGAATTTATTGAAAACATGAAACACTTGTGTGTGGAGATTAAAAATTATCTATTACAACTGTCAAAATTTAAGTATCAAAAATTAAATTACTGTCTCTGGTGCTGTGTGAAACATGTAATTTTATTTTTCAATGGTGAGCATGTGCAATGGCAGGATTTCAGTAGCTATATTTTTTTTCCTCCGATTCTAATTGTGGTGGCCTTCGTTTGAATATATCATTCACACGTCTACATACATGTGTTATTACACTCAAAATATAATCACCCAACCAAACAACTCAAAATACGTATATCAAAATCATTTTTTTTAAGGCATTCGCTTACCGGGAGATTTCTCCCACAGGGAAGGACCAAAAAACTATAGAGTAAGTTAAAAAGTACAGTGGTACACTTTTAAAGTGTTGGACGACTTTTATACATTTGACAAACCAACTTTCCATCATACTGCTTTTTCAATTAGATTTTTATGTTGAACATGACTGTACCATTGTCCAGTGTATGCCTCTATCATAATTTTGTTCGTATCCAATAATTACATTTTTAAAATTCGTGTAGCAGCCTGAAAGAGGCAGTTTTTTACAATTTTGCAAGGTGCAAGCTTAGCATTTATAGCACACGTACCGTACTGTTTTTAAAATTTCATTGCATCATCTTGTTTTATATTTTTATTTCGTAGGTAAAATATATTGTGTCCATGTTTAATAATTTCTAAAAGATTAACGCAACATCCACGAAAGGAGACAGTACGAGGCCTAAATTGTTATATATTTAACAGCATTTATTACAGTTATAATTTTCATGCAAACATGTGAAGCCAAATATGTGTTGCTTACTACAGTTTTGTGTGTTATTATGCAGAGAAAAGAATTACTCCAGAAATATAAGTGCGAAAATTTCGCACAAGAAATATTGAAATTTTTTAAAACTATTAAAGTAGTCTAAATGAATCAACGGAAGTGAAACTTATCATATCTGACAAAGTTATGTTTAAATCAAAACTGCTGAGTAATTTCTTTTTTATGTTAAGTTGGCTGTCTCACAAAATTGTTTGTTTGAATGGTATTCATTCTTGTTATTGAAAAAAATTTTCGCAGAATGTATTATTCTGTATATCAAAAGAGACTTTTTTTTTATAGGTGTATTGCAATTTGCAGGGAAACGAATTTCTTTCTTCAACAATAATTGAAAATTATCAGAATTTTTTATTAATGCATTTTTTTAATTTTAGGAAAAAATTTTTCCAGAAATTAGCATTAATTGAAAGTAAAAATAAATTATTTTGACCGACTTGGATTTGAACCCAAAGAAAACATTTGAGCACCCTACACCTTTCTGTCTGAGTTACCAGTTCTGTACTTTATCTATGCTGTAAAGCATTGGATGTAAAGTAAAATAGCAAAATAAAAAAAAATCATTTATTTCCTGATTTTTAAACTATGTAAGTTTTTAAAACGTGTGGGTTATTACTTGCCATTTTTGCTGCCATAAAGTTTTTTTCTCTGCACAATTTGGTCTGTTTGTTTTCTCTATTTTTATTTAACATGTTTTAAGGTGCCTTCAAACCCTTATTTAAACATTTGGGAATACCAGCCTTAGTGTTGGATGTAAGAAAATAACAGTAGTTTAAATATTGGGTACTCCTATGTTTTTATCACTTGCAGGTGCAGCTCTAGGCAATAAGTCTAAGGTAAGTAGACAGTTGAGTCGAAATGATGTTATAGTACCTGAATATAAGGAAAATAAAAAATTTCTTTTAGACAGCAGCCTGAAACAACATACATTTCTTTCTTCTAGTCTACTGTTCAATCCAAAGACAATGAACACCAATGCATTTTATAAAGCTTGTTTATAATTACTATTTGATTTCAAATTGGTAACTGATTTTCAGGAGAGTGGGGTGGAATGACACCTTCTCTAATGTTCTTCCTCCCCCCCTTCCCCTTTAAATCCGACCAGAGTAAATCCTTGATTAACCACATGTGCGCAGAATATATGTAAACCATTTTTTTGTAATCCATACTTAAATGCAGGAAAATAAAAAAATCAGCTGTTGTCAGTTGTGATCACCATTCTGCAACCACAGAAACTTTTGTTAGAGCTTGGGGAAAAATCAGTGTTATTAAAGGTGGACTCATAATTTCAGTGGTTTGGAATTCTTTATGTAAAACCTAAGAACGAATGCTCATAGGTAACTCTTTTTGCCTGGGTTTTTGTCAACTTTGTGAGCATGTAGCAACCACAGAAACTTTTGTTAGAGTTTGGGAAAAAATCAGCGCTATTAAAGGTGGATTGGTAATTTCAGTGGTTTGGAATTCTTTATGTAAAACTTTAAAAAAAGATGTTCATAGATAGTTTTTGCCAATTTTGTGAGCATGTACATCATTTTATCACAATGACACATTCTTTAAGGAAGTTTCGGCATCCATGAGTTGGAAAGAAACCATGGTAGAAATGTAGAGAGTTATATACATTAAACCTTCGCGATACTCTACATTCAGATTATCCATTTCGCAATTAACCGCATCACCAAAAAGGTTTTAAAAAAATGCAACCTCAATTTTTGTTCTCCTTCACTTTGCAGATATTAGGCTGTACGTGCCTGTTGTGTAATTCATATCTACCTAAATTTGTAGTTCCGAGCCAAATTTGGATACTGAAAGGTTTACTAGCCTTCTGCTCAGCACCCAGTTCTGGAAGATCAAGATTTTCTGTAGGGGTTTCTTCCCTTAGTCAGTAGGTTCCAGTTTCAAGGTGCCAAAAACTTGCCTTTTATCCTCTTCCGTCTGCTACTTTACGCAACCTTAATTCCAGCATGCCTTTTATCTGTGATTTTCTATTATCTGCGGTATTTCCCATCCTTCACTCTCCATTCATATCTCCCACACTGAATCGGCGTAAATAATCTGATGATGTTTACACAAGGTTTTATCTCAGTATAGTCACTGATGGAGTGTTAACATCAGCATTGATAAAAGTATATTGTACAAACAATTCTCTTTTTCAACTTCTGTGTCCCAGGTTTAAGGGCAGCCTATAAGGAATCTGACATGCATGGCTTTTGTTTATCGTAAGCTCACAAAGAAAGCAAAACTGTATTGTGGTTTGCTCATAGTGTGTGTTTCTGTATATCAGCTTCCAAAAAAATTTGTCAATATTTATTTAAGTTTTTTGTGTTAGATTATATCCCACACCCTATTAATATCATAAATGTCAAGCTTCATGTGCCTTTTGATGTATGCCTTATGGCTGGTTTGTGTGTTTGGGTTTGTTTTGCAAATAACCTTGTGCATTTTCTATTATAATCTGTATACATAACTTTGTAGCTATTTATTACACGGTAATGCACAATACATGATCATAAGTAGGCGAGGTGATCATTACATTAACCATTACATTAGTACTCAGCAAAATATACACTATCCAATTGTCCTTAAACGTCCGTATACTGTTCGCTGCATGGATGCCAACCGTGTGGTATTGAACTACTCATGACAAACTTAATATGTCTTTGCACAATTGTAGTGCTTGAAAAGGTAGTGGTGTGATGCTTGTGTCTTCTTGCTGTGGTGCATGTTACTTTACACTTATGTGTTGGTGTTCATTTAAAGGGTATAGAAGTAGTAATGTGTATGCTGCATGTGTTTTTTTCTGATAGCCTCTGTTACCTGTAATGATGTAAGGTGTTTGAAGATCAGTTTTGTTTAGTTCTTATAGAACCCTTATTATGATTGGCCTTATGGCACCTGAAAATGACTACTTAAAATTGATGCCAACAGATTCAGATCTCTCAGAACCCCAAAAGTTTCATTAAGATTGTATTATTAATGTTAATCATCTCTAATCACGCTTCTTACTTCTGTGACCACGATTCTGTGTGTAAGCATAACCTACAGCGTATAGTTTTGATTTTTCTTTTTTTCTTGGGAATCTTATAATCTTACAGCAATTTTGACTATTCCTGAGAACAACAACTTAAAATTAAACTCACTTAAAATCAAAGCCACTTAAAATCTGGTACACTCAAATATGAGGTCCCACACATGAAACATGAAATTTATAGTTGGGATCATTTAAGTTGAGATGTGAAAGTGACATTAAATATTAAATTATGAATGTAAATTAGTTGATAAGTTACATGTATTGCTATTTGGAACTCCTACCGTGATGTGTGGTTAATGGTATTTGGTCTCAATTTTTTACTGTCAGCATTGAGTTTATTAAGAAAGTGTTGGAATATTGGGGGGGGGGGAGTAATGCAAGATTTTAATTTCAACTACCTGGTGGTTTAGACGTCTTTCTTCGATTAACAGAAACCTAGAAAACTTAAGAGGGTGTGCGACAAATAACCTAGGAGTAATTGTAGAAACTGGTTTATGCCAATGGGTTAGGAACGTGTTACTGTTTAGGTGATAAAATGATCTAGTACGTTTAATCACTGTGCAAGGTGACATGTTTTTAGGTATGAATCACTGGAGAAAATAATTCACTTGCACCAAATTAGTAATTATGTGAAACAAGTTTTCTTTCTTAATTGAAATATATAAATTTCAATTAAGAATTTATGTTGATTCCTTTTTTACTTTTGTGTGCAGCATGCAGTGTGTTTGTTTTTTATAGGGAATTTAGTGTGTAGCATGCAATGTTTTTTTTTTTTTTTGCAGGGACTTTGGTGTATAGCATGCAGTGTGTTTCTTTTTATGCAGGCTGTGCGAGGAATTTTGTTGGTGCATGTTTCCATGGAGCATGCGGTTTTGCAGAATCATTGGCATCTTGGTGCTTCCATCCTCTGTGACTGACGGTGTTGCCAAACTACATTAGTAGGTTGAGCACTTTAGGTTTTCTTTCTTTATGTATGAGGAATATTATAGTGTTAACTTGGCTGTTCTTATACTAGTTCCTTACTTTTTTCCAGTATCCGTAACTCTCTTTCTTTCTTTTTTTTCCATATTTCTCACCTCCCCCTCCTTCCCCATAAACACCGGTTACTCGATGCGAGAGACCTGCATAACTTATTTGAAATTGTGACTTTGAACTAAGTCTTGTGCAAAAATTCCTCAAGCAAGCTGGATCTCGAACAAAATTAGTAGATAGTGCTATGTCGCCAGCACTCCTCTCTTCTTATCGCGTGTTCCATTTTACGCGTCCTTCCTTGGCCGCCACTGGGCCACAACCTGCTTACTCCCCCTTGCCTGCATGGGCTATTTTTCTGTGCGAGGTCCTACAAATAGAATGAAAAAAAGGGGACTATTGGTTGGTCTGCGCTGGTCATGTGACCAGTTGTATATTGATCATTGTGATGGAAGTAAACATTTGAGATTGACAAAGAAGAATTTGGCTAGTCAAACTACAGGCATTAATACTTTTTTTTAATTAATAAAGTAGATACCAAAAAGCAGAAATAGTGTAGTCTATTAAAATAATACTGTAACAAAGTTTTTTTCTTATAACTATGTGGATATTTGTGCTACAGTATTTTCTTTTTTTATTTCTTTGCTCTGTAGATCAGCGACATTGCCTTGACATGCTGAAATGTCGAATATGGAGTACATTAGTGTTTGCACAATACTAAAAGTACAGTATACAGTACACATACTCTAATTACATAAATGAGGCAAGTGTTAATTTTTTGCCATCAATTTATAAATTTAACATTACAAAATATTTTACTTATTTATTTTTTAATTTTTTACAAGTCTTCTGTTGATCCCAAGAATGTCAAAAGAGCAGGGGATATAGAAGTTGTCAATGTTATATACCAAATACAATTACAGGGAAGATAAAATTTTGTCAGTGTTAAATACAATACACAGTACATACAGTACATGATATAGGATCACTTAATTAAAATATAATAACAGTGATTCCATAATAAAGGGATAAAATTTCAGTGTTACTATTTAAATATATACTACAATTAGATTTAACTTAACATATTTAGATACATAAAATATTATATAAATGTTTAAAACACATGATATGAAACCAAACAGAATAAGAACATTTGTATCCAAGTCAATAAAAATATGTATTATACAGAGTAAGTATAAGTGTTAAAATACAAGTAATTACATATTCTGTCTATAAACAGATTGTTTATGAAGTAAAAAGCCATTCCAAACAAGCATATTAGCAATATTAAGCATATATGGGTGTTAGTAGTCCATGAATTCTTGAATTGTATAAAAATTATGTTTATGCAAAACAAATTTTGACAGTAAAAATGTATTTTCTGTTATTACTTAACAATACTCAGTTATTGATAGTAATTTATTATATATTTGAATGACTGCATTGTTTGGAATTTTTTTAAATTGCAAGTGGGTAAAGGAAGATAAGTTTGAGTTCTTGTGTTCTAAGAATGTATATTTGTATTAGTTGTAAAAATCTCTAAATTGTTTAAAATAGGTATATTTGATTACAGCTAGGATGTATTCACAAGCCATAGGTAGGATGTGTAAGGATTTGAAAAGGGGTTTATAATTTTTTTTCTTTCTTTCAAAAGAAAAACTTTCTTAACATAAAATGGAATTGGCCCAAAACGTGATTCCATATATCATTAAAGAATGAAACTATCCTAAATATATAATTTTTTTAGCAGAGGAATTAAATTAAGGTATATGAGCATCTAAGAGCAAAGCAAGCAAGGTTTAATTTTGAAACTAATTGTTTTGTGTGTTCTTTCCAGTTTAATTTGTCATTAATAGTTACACCTAATAATTTTATACCAGTAACTTGATTAATAGAAATATTATTGTAAGATAATGGTAGCTCCAAAGTAGATTTATTAGTATGAAAAATGTATATATACTTAGTTTTGTTTGGATGAAATGTTAGTCTATTGCTTGAAAACCAAATTTTTAATGCATTTAATAAATTTTTTACTTTTTTTGCAGCACCAGTAGATTATTATTTATTACCAGAATACTAAGTGTCATCTGCAAATAGGATGACTTTCACATAATTTTCCATATCTAGGTGTAAATCTCTATATAAAAATAAACACTGAACCTATAATCGTGAAATTTTTTGTGTGGGTTCCACTCAGGTCGTAGGCAAGCACTAAGAAGGGATTTTTCGAAAATTCGACATCTAAGGGGGTTAAAAGTGGTGAAATATATTTCTGAAGGAACATCACTAGAGCTCGAACCCGACGGCCTATCATTGTCATTTTTACTCTGATAGAACACACACAAAAAAGCATATTACCCAATTTAAGGATATTTTGAAATTCAACGTTTAAGGGGGTGAAAGACCTTAAATGTGTTTCCAATTAACTATCGATATCTACAGAATCCTTCAGGATAGAGAGTTGGTATTCAGTTCAAATGTTGCTTATATAAATGCCCAAAAAGTAGTTTTAGAATTTTTTAAATTCTACCCCCAAGCAATAAAAGGGGGCAAAATGTGTTTTTTATGAACTGTCTATATCACTGAAACACAATTTACTATCGTGATTTTCACTTCAATTGGTTACACATATAAATGACTACGACAGGACTCCGAGGCGTTTAGAAATTCTTTAATTAAGGTGGTGTAAATACGTTAAATGTGTTTTCGATTTTACCTCCATATTTGTCGAACCAATGGAGATATTAAAAGTGCTCTTTGCATTAGATTGATGCTGTTGTAAATATCCCCAATATCATTAAAATATATTTTCCGAATTCGGCCCCAAAGAGGTTAAAAAAAGGGTAAAATCTGTTTTTGACTCACAATCGATATATATTGATCCCATTGATATTTATATAGCGATGCAATTTTTGTTTAAAATTTATGCTTACTCAAATACCTGAAAAGTAATTTCAGGAATATTCTGAATTCTCCACGTAAGGAGGTGAAAAGGAGTGAATAGTGATGAAATGTGTTTTTAATTAATCATGAATATAACTTGAACCCAGCGGGTTATTGTCGTGTTTTTCATGTCCAAGAGAACCAGTTAAGGAGTCTAAAATGTTAAAATAAATCGCAGGATTTTCGCGGCCGTTGTCTGCATTTTCTTGGCTTGTGGGTGTGAGCCGCGTCTGAAGATTGTCTTGCGACGTTTCGGCAGTCGTTGCAGCTGCCATCATCAGGTAGTCGGAGTCGGAGACCAACTGGCAGATGCAATTTTTTTTTCCTAACCTACCCTAACTACTAAGTTATGTGTGAGGCCCGGGGAAGGAGCGGGACTAAGTGCGTCACAGGGCTGAGCCCCATACGCCTACTAGCAAGGGGGAAGTTTCATGCAGAGGAGGCATGCATCGCAGCAGAGAGGGATTGGGCAGACATGGCCGCAATTGGGGCCATGTCTACCTCCCTAAGTGTACCTATAGCTAAGCCATAATCTAAGAAGAGAGAAGGGAAAAACCGGCATAGTACCGTAAAAACCCTCTCGACAGAATAGGAGTGTAACCACTCAGCAGTTACATGCATTAAAAATAAAAATGGCACTGGAAAAGTAGGAAGATCCAGGTTGTTAGTAGAGTTGTGAAGTAAGAGTGGGTCTGGGGGGGTGGGAACGGTATTTATTTCCTTTATTTCCTTTTATTTTCATTTAGGGTGGGCGCTGGTTTTAACCAGGGCACTGTGGGTGAGCACAGTACCCTGGTGGAGGACGAGGTTTTAAAGGCGCCTTGTCCCCCCGTATCTCCAGTAGATACCTGAAAAATACTTAAAAAGACATAAATTATTACACTGAACTAGCTCACAGGCAAGCCTGATGAGCTAACATTAAATTAAAATATATGAGCGACTAAAATAATATGTTAAATGACTAAAATATTACGTTAAAATGACTTAAATATTACATTTTTAGGACTTGTGCTTAGCCCAGAAATATCTGTGCAAGCAGGAGCCCTCTGATTGGCTGTTAGTGATCCTGCCAGCCAATCACAGCTTCAGCCAATCACAGGCCTCCGCCGTTATGGACCAACAGAAAACACCACAGCTAACTTACAGCTAGCAATTTCTATAATTTAAACGTGTTAATTTGTTAGTGTATGATATAATAATAATTACTTAATTAAATAAAATATAGCAATGTAATTTCAACAGCGGCGCTGTACAGTGTATATTATGCAATGTGCTGTGAAATACATAGTGCTTCGCAGTGTTGTTTTCGTGGAGAAAATCTTGAAATCTTGAGATCTTGAGAAATATTACGTGTTACCCCAGGTTTCCCTTGTAAGTGTAGCTTGTAATTGTTTTGTGTATTTGTGCGGCTCCTGCCATGCATACTCAGACCGGTACTGGGGCTGAAGGCTTCCAGACGGGCCCAAGCAGCATGACACGTGGTGATGTCAGCCCTCGTCAGCACAGGCAGAAAGCTCCTAAAGCGGGCCGTGCCAAACCTGTCCTAGAGGGGAGGTGTGTGGGTGACTTATAATTAAATACCTGATTTAAAGATACGTTCTTAATATTATGGGGGCTTGCTATTAACTAATTTACCAGCTAATTAATATCTATTAGCTGCGCAGGCGCTAAGGCGAGTCGCGAGACAGTATATTTCATGTTCCGGACCTCGCGAGAGTTTAGAAAACCGCGAGTAGGTCGTGGGGCAGGGGCCCCGCGAGTGGCCAGAGTCCCGGCCAATCACAGAGCCCGCTGGTTCCGGACCGAGAAATACTACGGAGGTCTATGCGCTAGAAGCGATTTTGGTCGCTTATAACGCTGATTTTCTTCAGGATCGTAATCCCCAAGGCTTGCAATTAATGGATTTAAATTATTTTGGCTAGTAGCATAAAATTGCTCTGCCATTTTATGGAAAACATCTTGCAGCAGCTCTTGTTTAAGCTCTGCATGCAAGTATCTTACAGGTGTATACCTAGGTGCATCTGCCGCGATTCTTAGGCATTTATTTTGCAACACTTGTAAAATACGAGTGTGCGATTTCGCGCAATAAGCCCACGCTGGAGCTGCATATGTTAAAATGGGGCGGATCATTGTATTATAAATTAAAAGTCCGTTTTTCAGCTTAAGGCTGGAGTTCGGTTTGTCATTGGATAAAGTGCCGACATGCGAGCATAGGCAAGGTTTCTCTTGCTCTCAACATGCCTTCACAATGTCAGTCTTTTATCCAGTACAACTGCCAGTTATTAGTATAAATTTAAAAAAGAAGGGGGCCAAAGATTTATCCTTGAGGAACCCCATATTTAATAACTCCTGGTTTGGCTTTTATACTATCAGAATATGTATTACTTTTCGTAGAAGTCGTCCACATTCTGTTGTTTGAATATGAAGATAGTGTATTAAGATAATTATTACAAATTTCATAATATTCAAGTTTTTTAATAAATATTTTATGATCTACACAATCAAAGGCTTTTGCAAGATCGCAAAAAATGCCTGTTACGTATTGTTTATTATCTAAAGAGACTAATATTTCTGTTATAAGTTCATGTGTAGCATGATTAATAGAGATGGTTTTCCTAAACCCATATTGAGAGTGAGACAAAATATTATTATTGTTATTGTTATTTAGGTGTTTCACTAATCTGAGGTATATTATCTTTTCAAATATTTTAGAAAATGTGGTAAGCAAGGAGATTGATCTACAGTTTTCTATAGATTCCTTACTTTTCCATTTTAAAAAGTGATATTATTTTAATCTATCTGGAAAAACTCCTAATATTTGCATTTTATTACACAGGTAGCTAAGAGGCATACTAATTGTATTCCTACAAAATTTTACAATGTTGTTACTTATTCCGTCATGTCCCGATGAACTCTTATTTCGAAAGTGAATGATTAAGTCATCAATTTCCTCCTTTGTGACATAATCAAATCCATGACTCTTATTGTAAGTTAGAATTAATGTTTAAATCATGTTAAGAGGAATATTAGTAGTAACTACAGTAATTTGTTACTGTAGTATAATTTTCTGCAACGTTTAAGTAAAAATTAGAACATTTTTCAGCTAGCAAAAAGCCATTATTAGTTTTACCGCTTAATGTTTCTAATTCTGTCACGTCACTAAAATTATTAGACCTATTTAACTCTCTATTTATAATTTTCCAAGTGATTTTGACTGTATTAGGGCCATTTAATATTTCATTTTCCAGGCATTTCCTCTTTGCGGCTGAGACTATTTTAGACAATAATTTACTATATTTCTTATAAAATAATACTAACTTACTATTATCATTAGATGTTTTGGCTATTTGATAAAGTTCCCTGTTTTTCTCACAAGAAATCAAATTACCTTTGATTAGCCATGTTTATTTTTTTGTTTGGCTGAAATATTACTATTTTTATACGGACAATTAAGTAAAAAATATGTTAGAAGTTTGTCATGAAAAATGTTAAATTGTATATTAATATCAGCTTCCTTATGGATTTTACTCCAGGTTATACATGCAAAGATTCATTCAGCTTGGTTAAATTATGCTAATTTAGCATTTGAAATTTACATATTTTAGTAATTGTCTTGTCTTAGCTTGAAACTTCATAGATAATCTCAGAATTTGGGCATCATAGTCTGATAGACCATTTAAAATAAGTCGAATATTGTATGTTTTAGTTCTTGCAGTATCAATGAAAAAGTTATCAATAGCTGTTTTAAATGTCTGAATCCTGGTAGGGAAATTCACAATAGACTTGAAATTAAACGTAGCAGCCATAGAGTTAAGCATTTGAGTCTGTTCAGAATCGATTAAGAAATTTACGTTGACATCTCCACATATAATGAACTCAATATTTGATCTAAATAGATCTAGTAAAAGATTTTCTAAATTAGATAAATAGTATATAAAATTACCTGTAGATGATCGATAAACACAAATTATTATAATACTTCGATCAGAAGAAAACATTTACACTATGCAATATTCAAAGTCTTGTTCCTTGAAATATATTTACCTATTGTTATAGGCTTATGTTTTATAGCTTCTTTTAAAAAATACATACACCATCACATGCTTTCAATTTTCCACAATAACTTGCAACTAAATTGTATCCTGGAATATTAATCATATTAACATTCTTATCTTTTAAATTATGTTCTGACTAACACACAATATGTACTAGCAGGTTTATTATGATTTTACATTTTAAAATTTTCTAATGTTAAATTTAACTCCGTATATTACATTAATGTGTAAGATAAACCGAACAAAGAGCAAAAAAATGCAGTTAATTATAAAATTAGTTGTTAAAATGGTGATCAGAACACAAGGAAAAATAATAATACTATGTAATTGTTAATACACTGAAGAGGATAGCTGTTCAGTGCACAATTTATTTAAACATTTGAAGACAAGATTTATGTTCACGCATTTTACATTAATACATAAACAACTTACAAGTTTATTATGTAGTTCTGTTTCTGGTATTACAGATTTACATGTATACCTATTAATAATTATTGCAATGGCTGTTGAATAGCATCAGAATCCAATGTTCAATCTCTTGCCTGGAAATAAATTGATGCTAGTATGTGTGGGAAATGTTTCCGAACAGCACTGTTTTGATGTTTTAGCATGAGAGTTTGCATGATAAATCTCATACAAGATTATATCTTGTTGCTTAAATCTCATATGTATGACAATTTCTTGCGCAAGGTGGACCTCACACAGACTTCAGGAGACAGTTTTTGCATATATTTTTTAGTACATGGCCCAGCAAGGAATGATTTTATAGGTCACTCTAAGCTGGTTATGTGATCAACTATATACAGTAGTTAGATTGTTAGTGTGAAGTGGAATCTAGTGTTTTGCATAGCATTCTGTAACACAAATTGTAATATGTAGTGGACACAGAGAAGTAGAAAAGAAACAGGATTCAGATATATTGTAACAGATCTGTACTTCGAGCATGTTCGTATTTATTTTGGAACCAAATTTTTATGTTAAATTACAGTAGAAGCCCATTATAATGTGGGTATTGGCTGAAGTAATACCAACCTGCTTTAAAGTTTTTTCGCAGTCTTTTTGGTGTTATCAGTCATTGATTTATTTAAGATGGGGGAGAATCTGCAGAACACACTAATAGACTGCATAACCCGGAGCATTCACACATTGAATCGTGGGTAGAATCATCCATTCAACTACAAACAATCTTGACTGACTGCTGTGTTTGCATGAGTGGAAGATTTATTTTCTTTAATTAGTCCACAGATGACTTACATAAATCATGGATACGGCATATGTTTGTGTAGTCTCACACACCAAATGATGTTGCTGGAGCCTCATTTATCTATAGAAATATGGAAGATTGTTTAGTTAGTTGAGGCAATGGCTTGAATAGTAGTATGGCTTGTAGCAGAAGGTTCGCAAAACCGAATTGATTAAAAGGATAAATCAAAATATACGTGTCCATGTGTGTGATATTAACATAATACGTACCTATTTCATGAAAGCCTAGATGCTGTTGAATATTAGGGTCTACTGAGATTGTCAATAGTAATCAGAATATTTAAAATGTTTGATGTTTCAGTGTTGGTAAGTTTGTGAATAATGGTATTATTTATGTCAGGTTGGGTAGGCCTAAGTTGTTTATTTCATTTATTTTATCCTGCATACCATTTGAGTTTATCTTTTATTTATCACATAGTTTATTAAAATTAATAATGCCTTACTTCATACATTCCAGGCTAAATTCGGACACATGTGCACTTTTTTTATGTTTGTCTTCTAAGAAAGACTGGATTGAAGTTAGCAAACTTTATTCCAGTGGTCACTGACATTCTTCTCATAAGGGAAATGTCAAAGTGAATACTTTCATGATATAGACTATAAATACTTAGCCTAGGCCCAAACACTGTTGTATAAGGTATTTAACGAGATTTTTTTCTTGGCAGCTTCATGGCACTTCATATATCATTACTAAACTAATACTAACAATCTGTGCCCCACAGCAAAAAATAATACAAAAAGAATTTAAATTTCATTTGTAGTAAAAGTGGTCCTGTAGGCCTATTGTACTAAAAAAATTTTAGGAGGGTGAGGAAGGGAATTATAGGCCATCAATGGTGCTTAAGGAAATTGGATGGAGACCATTGAGGGACAGGAGGAGAGTGAAAAATTGGTTAGATTGTTCAGGGTGGTGAATGGTAAGGGTGGATGGGGAAGTATAGGTTTCTGACTAACTAAAGGAGGATACAAGGGGAGAAGAAACAATAGTGAACGATTCAGAGGGTGTGGAAAAGAACGAAGCAGGGTAGGCAGTCTATGCTGGTTAGGTTGGTGAGAGAGTGGAATGTTTTGCGGGAGGATTTGGTGACTTTGAAGGGGTTGGGAGGTTCAAAAATGGTGTGGAAAGAAGTTATAGAGATAAATGACTGAATTTGTCACCGAGCAGTAGCCCAGTGGCAAGTACTAAATTTTATTATTGTACATCACACTTATTACTTGTTGGAAACTGGTTACCTGTGCAACTTCGGTTTAATATAAACTAATAGTATTGTGCAGACATAACGATAACATGTACAGTTTTATAAAGAAATACAAAACTAGCAAATAGCTGCAAAACACAACACTATAGTTCCGTCCAGTATCAATTAAAGGCTAACAAGTTTTCTTTACTCCTCAGACAATTAACATGTACGCAATATTGTTTGTAACATTCAAGTGCCTTACTAATATAAATATACTAGCTGTCCCGTTGCTGCTTCACCTGCGTGTACTATAGAAAAGAGTTATTAACTTTTGATTACGTTGATGGTGTTACTATATTCTCTGTATAGCTTTAATTTGCGATTTACCTTAAATTGATTTGTATATATTTACCTATGCAAACTTAAAAGAAAAAAGCACGTCGATTTCTCATCAGGTTAGTTTCATTATCTCCAAAAATGATTTTCCAGCTTTTCACCCTCTTAACTTTCGATAGGTATTTACGTAAGCTTCATTTTAAAGCAAAAACCACCTCAATATCTCAAATGGTTAAGGAGATATGGATGATTAATTGAAAATACGTTTAATTTTTTACTGGCATTCAGGGACGAATTTTAAAAAATCCTAAACTAAATTTTAGATATTTACATGAGCACCATTCTGATGCAAATATCACCTCAATATCTTAAGTGGTTGAAGAGAAATAAAGGATTTATCAAAAACACATGTAACGGCTTTTCACCCCCTTAATTTCCGAATTTCAAAAAATCGAAAAATTATTAAATGAACATTTGCTTAGGCAATGTTTTGAAATACAAATATTAACAATATATCATAAGGTTAGAGAGTTATAGAGAATTTGATAAAACATGTTTTGCCCCTTTTCACCCTTTTAATTTTAGATTTTTGAAAAATCCTTCCTTAGTGGGTGCTTATGCTGTAAGGAAAAGCTACGCTGAAAATTTCACATTTCTAGGTCCAGCGGTTTGTGCTGTACGTTGATGAGTGAATGAATGAATGAGTGGTGCACTTCATTTTATAGAGATGTGCCTTTTAATGAGGATTGTATCTATCCCATTGTTGTCTAGCACTGTTATCTAGCCCTCAAAGGTGTAGACATAATCGTCGTTGAGCCATATTCTCAAATGTATGGACATACTCTATACCTTAGCTGAACACATTTGACTTTATAGGGTTCTTCGGAGTAAAAATAAATAAATAATATCTTTCATATATTTATTCCAGCAATACCTCAAATTGCTATTGCAAGTACCTTACGTGCATCTTTTTACAGCAGTAACCAGAACAAATAATACTTCATGTGGCGTTATGTGCCTTATGGCGAATGTTTGTACAGAAACAGTTTATCCTCGGCGCAATGCTCTTCTTGTGACGTCACCGGCCAAGCCATCTGTTGCTATTAAGTATGTATTGTCAGAAGCCATCAGTCAGTCTGTACAAAAAATATTTTTAAAGATATACTGTCTGTAAAATATTTTAATAACTGTTTTGCTTCTGTGTTCTGGCATTGGAGTTCACGTATGAGGTCACGTACTAGATTAAATCTTGCATCACGTAGATGTTGTTTTGTCCTTATTTATCCTTTGTCTGTGGTATAAAAACTTTTTGCTTTCGGATATGAAACCTGTATGGAAATTTTTCAGAAGAGTCTCTGGGTTAAATTAATAGTAATAGACAAAACCAACCTCTTCAAGAAGATTTTCAGTTTTCACATTAATTTTTTTTTTTTTTAATAATTTAATTACATTATTGTGTATAACAAAGTTAATGTTTAGTGGGAATTCTTATGTGCTTTCTTCCCTATTACATAACGATAAGTTGCAAGTTTGATATGATATACCAGTACTATTTTGATTATGCCATGATTACAATCTCGTGATTTTATTAGGTGTACTGCATGTAGCCCATCATATTTACATTAAAACCCATTAGTGTATATTTTAGGTGTTTGTTTAAAAAATGTAAAAATCTAATATTGAAAGGGTCTGGTCTTGTAAAATTACCATCTCCTGGGAACATTTTTGAAAGTTGAGAAAATAAACTTATGTTAATAAGGTTTTCATGTTCATCAAGCATAATATTGCTTAATTGTATGTAAGTGACCACCACTGACTTTGAGACATTACAAGAAAATGTTTTCCCAATATATGGCAGCTCTGAGTAAAGAAATTTACGTGTGATAAACTCAAAATAATAAATGACCACATGAAATTAGTTAAAATTGGAAAATAAAAATTTTGTAAAAGTGTTTCATTAGTCACTCCAAGTGTCCAAAGTAACTCAGAAGTTATGATGTAGAAATACTGTACATCTCTATCTGGGTGGTTCAAGTTTTTTTCAGCCATGTTTCAACAGTAGTTGTTAGTAGTGTTCTGGAATGAAATAAATGCATTGGCTGGTAAAGTTTAGTAATACTAACTAGCAGTTGGATCTCTTTTTCTTATGCATGCATTCCATGGTTATTGCCATGTCCTGTAAATATGTAGTTTCCAAATTATCTGGGACACAATTGTGTCATTGTAATGTGTGGAAATGCACATTTTGCCTTTCATGTCATCAGCCGTTATTCCTTTGCAGCTTAAATGTAAATAAATTTATTCTTGTACTTTGGTGAGGATAGTTTAGTAGTTGGTTGTTTTAAGACATTGTTTATATTTGTGTTGTCAAATGTTGCCCGGCATTACTCTTCTGGTCTTTTGCTGCTATATTCTCTCCTTTTCTGAGTTCTTGATTTTTGGTCCACTGACATCTGTATATACCCTGGCTTTATCTACATTTACTTTCTGGGAATGCCACACTTTGTGTTAAACCCCATCAAAGCTGTAATGTAAAATAGAGATATTTTCGGTTGTAAAATAATTAATGGAGCTGGGGGGTGTTATTTCTTTTTGGTTTTGCATAAAAGTCTTAAGGTTGCACGTGTACATAGCAGTGTCAGATTATACAGTTACTTTTTGTCTATTGTGAATATATTTCATAAATGTCATAGTTTATAAGGAAGTGTTTTAATAATGCCATTATGTAGAATGAGGATTCAGTGTCCATCAGTATGTGCTGTCATGGGAGATGGGAGTGCTCATAAAAAATATTATGTAAGTATTTTTTACTTGATCATTAAAAGTATGTTCTATATTATTATTTTATTTCAAATCTGCATAATGTATATTGTAAGTGGTAGTTTGTTTCAAGAATTGTTGAGCTATACATGTACATTGAAACTGAATTCACTCTCATGTACGTGAACTGAATACTCGTCAACATTTCATGATTATTATATCTACTGTATAACAGCATTCTCTTCTAACTCATGGCTTAAAGTTTTTTCCCCCTTTAAGAACAGTCACAGAATGAATGTACGTACTCGCTATTTTCAAACTAAAAGTGTAATCATTCTTTTCTATTAAAACAGAAGATATTTTGAAAGTACAATTTTGTTTCCTTTGCCACCCCTATTTGCTTAAAAAATAGATACTACATCTTTTCTGATTGCATTTTAGATTATTAGTATGTCTTACAGTGAAAGTGTTGGACATCTGGGGATGATGGAAGTATAGCTATGATGGTCAAAATTTAAACATGAGTAGGAAATGTGCACTGTTCTGTTGTAAAAGTATTTTGTAACTACTGTACATGTAAAGATTCACAAAGCAAAAAGGTAAGTGGGCTTTATGTCTGGTCGACAGCGAGGTCATAGAGATGGCGACACATCACTTTGTACAGTGACTGTAGTTGGGAGAGCAGTCGGCCATGGCCTTTGTTAAGAAACCATCCTAGCATTCACCTGGAGCGATTTCAGGAAACCATGGAAACCCGTATCTGGATGGCCGAAGCCACAGATCGAATCCGGGTCTTCCAGAGCGTGAGTCCAGCGTGTTACCGTTGTGCCACCTCGCTCGGTTGCAGATAGAGTAGTTTGCTCATCTTGTGTCAAAAGACTGGAAGAGAATTTGCGTATTATGTACTCAGTTTCTAACCTTTGTTAGGTTGTATGGCCAGGCATGAGTAGTTTCTGTAATTATGTCAGAGTTTACAACCATTATCATTGAGAGGATTTTATCATGGTGAACGTAAAATAGTTGTGATGTGACTAATTGAATTTTAAATAGTTTTTGTTATTAGCAGTAAGTATGATGTGTTAATGGAGGATTCTTGTAACTAGAAGTACTGTATTTACTTGCATAATGGTCACTATGGTGTAATGCCAGCACTCTTATGTTGAAAGGTTTAAGAGGGCGTGGTGCATAATTAAACGCTAAAAGTAATAATCTATATCTGTAGATTTCTTGAAGCCAAATTCGAAAATTAAACAATAGCAATCCTAGACAATAGTTTTAGCCAACATTTTAAACAAAATTGTTTCCATTGTTACAAAGTTCTAAGGCACAATGTCTGATGCCGGAACCTCGTGCATTTAACTGCAGCGCAAGAGGTCACGCGTAACGAATTAATAATTCTTGATAAATATTTACTCATAAAGTTGGCAAATACCATTATCATGGATTATCATAGAGTACATTATCCATATTGACTTCGAAAAAGCGTAGAAATAAATTTATGATTTCAGCGTTTATTTATCTAACACACACTCTTAAAGAAGACTTTAAGAACACCTGCATAATGGCCGCACTTGCCTTTTTCTACAGGTGATGCAATAATGAGTGATGCATATGAATGGATAATTGAGATTCCAGCGTCTTTTTATATGTGTACTGTGCACCCTAGCAGTATTTTCCTTTATTTTTACAGAAAAGGTCAAACTACAAAAAAGTAAATATGGGATTATGTGTACATTTATGTTTTATTTTACACCAAAATAAACCTTAAAGAAATTTTTTTGAAAACTCCCATTTATTATTTTAAAAAACATGTGGCTATTATACGAGTAACTATGGTAGTGTGTAAGATTTCCCCTTCAGGGATGTCCTCCCATTGAAGACAGACAAGGTGCAGCTCTGACACACTTGCACACGTGTAGGGCCGGGGGCCAGGCATGCAGGCATCCCCACCTGGAGGTCCACAACAGAGACATCATGAAGTTCATGAAGCCAGTGGCCCCAATCGACTGCGGGGAGCGGCAGGACTGGGTGCGCATCAATGGCAGCACTGCGTACATCACAGACCAGGCACGTGCGCACCAGGGAGACATTGAGTGCGCCTTCACTGGTGAGTGTGTCACGTAGCAGTGGGTCACAACCTTAGTACTTCTGTGCAATTAGAAATTAGTGCTGGCCCACAATAAAAACTAACAACTTATGTGGAAAACTGCTGTGAACAGTAAAATTCTGCTGCACGTTCAAGGACAAGAAATACTTTTTAGTTGCTCAGAACTGCTGGTAGATTTATTCATTTTCAATTTGCTATCTCAGTGCTTTCAATGGTCAACATACAGTACTAACTTTGTTGTTATAAATTGTTTAAACAAAGAAATATATTTCATCTGATAGTAGTTTGGGATTATTGTATTTAAATTAGAAGATATATGCAGCTATATTTGGCAAGTAGTTGCCAAACTTACAAGGAGTAAGGCAAATTTTTAGTTATGATGCACTCACTGGTAATGTCTTTTGTCAAAGCTGACAATGTCTTTTGTCAAAGATTTTTTCTCAAAACACTCAGTTTATCGTGACATACCTATAGTTAACAAGCTTGCATATTGGTGTATAACAGATGTCTTGCAGAAGCATAGTTGGACTTTTGATTTAGTGGTTCATGTTCCCATGGTACGCTGGCAGTCTAGATTTCCCAATTTTGTGTGGGCCGAGGAACTCGTAAGTTTCCAGAACAAAATCAATTTACTGTTAGTATGTAAACAATTCTGATATATTTTAATAATGGTGTTAAAATTAGTTTTTAATGGCCATGTCCAGTGCCTCTTCTCTGTATGATCCATTGACATTTTGTTTTATATAACACTGGCTGTTGTCCATGATTTTGTTTGATTGGTTTTCAATTTAATATCTCCTTGAATTGTGGAAAAGTTCCATGACTGAACTCCTAATTGTCTTGTGTAATTCGTAAATATTAGTGTTTCTATTTTCAATATTTTTTCAAAAACTTCACTTTGCCAAAAAATAATAAATAACAATTTGGAAAATTAAAACTTTTTATACAAGTTTTTGATAAATTTTTTTGGCACATAAAAGTTTAAGTTATATAAATAATAATGCAACTACTGATGCTAATAAAAATATCAAAAGTATCGAATTGCAGTAAATTTTTTTTATAAGCTTTCTGATATATAGAAATTTTACAAAAGTAGTGTTAAGGGTCATTAATACTGACAGTTTTAGAGATTTTATTAAAATGAAAATTGTTTCACTAAATTTTTTTTGGGTTTTCCATTCTGCCTCCTGGCCTCATTTTGCTCTTACACTTTATCTCCTAGATAGAAAATAGGTACATAAATAGATAGATAGGTTTTTTTGATAAGAAACCTTCGTGGACAAACACACAACTCGCCAAAGTTTCATGTAGTCAATTGAATGGTATAGGAATACATACATTACAAACAGATACTCGTACTATATATGTATGAGTGTGAGTGTGTGTGTTGGCACGTGCGTGGGCATGTACGTGTGTGTATTTATTATTAATGTTTAACTGTGGAGTTAGTTTACAGTTTATTATTTGACCAAATACATGTAGTCCCATTTGTTTAAACATGTAAATTTCCTACCATAATGATTTTTTAGTATCAAGTTAAAGATCTTTAATAATTCATGTAATAGTTTTAAATGTAAATTAGAATTTATTTATGAGGATCTATAGTTTCCGGTATTAAAATTTCAAGTTATGTGAAAAAAATTTGTGCTTAAACATAAAACTAATTTTACTGTGAAGAAAGTGTTACACAACGTAATTAAATCTACACACTGTTAAGTATGGTATTTCAGTGAATCATGTTGTTAAAGTCTTTTGTGTTCTTTTGCTCTTTTCTGTTAGATATCATACGGAGTAGTGATCATGTTGTTCACGATGGAGTCACAACACAGACCCACACGGAATACCACTTTGAAGAGAGTGATTACGTGAAGGTCCACTGCAAGAGCTCAAAAGAAGAAGAGTACGTATCCTGTATTCTGTGCATTTTACTGCAGTTTAATGCTGCTAGGTCTGACCGGTTTCTGTAAAGTCCCCATAGTGGGGATTACGTAGTCTCATTGGATCTGTCATGAGGTTTCCAGTTTATTACTTATACTGTATTTGGAACTCACCACAGCTGCCGTGGCTAAGCTTGCTTTGCTAGTGGGGTTGCCAACTGTCCCATTTTGTATGGGTTTTCCCGTATCCTGGGATCAAAAGATTTATCGTAAATGGACATTAAGATACGGTGCTATGTTTCCAGTATTTCATAATTTTTAGAGAACTGAAATGAGTAAGCAGGGCCAAGCATTATGAATTTAGAGTGTTTAGTTTTACGGAGTGATGAAAAGCTACTAACTTATTTGGATGTATGATTTTTTGAGAAAAAAGGGCTAAAGATTTAATTTAGTAGAAGAAGTGTAAAATGTTTATGGTGAGGAAAATGTGGAGTCATATAGTTTAAGTTGGCTCACATCAAATTTTGCCTGTGCAGTCAATGAAATGCATGTATTTTGATCAAGTCTGGAAATCTTCTCTAAAACAGCTTTAGCACTCCTACATAATTTAAACATAAGCTGAAAACATGTTACCATATTTTCTTATATTAGGCAATTGAATTTCAATACATTTGTGACTATTAAAGATGAATACTGAAACTTGAAAATTAATTAAGGTGTTTATTAAATTATGTTTATTAATTTATGTTGCAGTACTTGAATGTAGTAATGCAAAAGGGAACCAATTTTAAGTTGAAAATGATATAATTACGTAATTAAATTTTTGCCTTTACATTTCTTGTGACTTTAACTTCTTGTCAGATATTTGAGAATCTATTAATATATAAAAGTGTCTTCTCCATAGTTCAAATGAAACATCTTCATAAAGTACTAATAAATTCATAGAAAAATATATTTTTAGTTGGAATTGTTGTTCTAGTATTTTACTACTTGTTATGAAAGCGTGTATAGACAGTATAGTACCTAAGTGTTGATTATTGTTAGTACGATACATTTGACAGTGGTGCTACTTGCGGGACGTGTGGTATTGTAAATCAGTGGGGTGTAGGTGGCACAATGTGATGGCCGGGGCGAGGCATGACCAGGAGGTGAAGGACCGTAGCGGCTGGGACAAGGTCCCTCGTGACGCTCTTCAGCTCAATGTTCTCATGTGGGGCTTCGACTCACTGTCCCACAGCATGTTTATACGCAAGCTCCCTCGTTCGTATCACTTTCTGCGCGAGACTCTCAGCCTCATCGAGCTGCATGGCTACAACATTGTTGGTGATGGCACTCCGCAGGCACTTATACCCATTCTCACCGGTGAGTCGTTAGCGCTGGCTTGCAATATTGGTCTCTTTTTACTGTATACATTATATAATTTTAAGGGTTGTGTGTCGGTGCTATCTAGTGAAATATTACTTAATGCAGATATCAGCTTTTTCAACCAGGCAAATTGGATGTAAAAATTACGTCCATTACGGTATTCTGGTAGACATACATTTATATTACTGTTCTGTTGATGAAAATTGGATATCTCACACTGAGGAAATATCTTTAAAATAATATATGTAATCGTGTACATCACACACTTCCCACAGTAATGGTCAGTTGCATTGATAAACTTATTAAAACAGTACTTGTTGAATAAGCTATGGCCATTTAAATACATATTAATTAAAATAATTAGCTTTATTAACTACAAAATTTGTGTTCATTGTGTGTGTCAGTATTAATGCTGATATTCTTCAGGTAAGAAATCGTAAAGTACTTAATTTAGGTTTACTGTTTAAAAATGAAATATAAAACAACATAACCATAAAAATAATTTTTTTTAACATAAAGCTGATTCAACTTGACTACATAATCATTGCATACCTAATTTGTTTCCACCCTACCAATCATGGCATTCGTTACACAAAAGTTTTATTTTGGCTTGTGCAAAGGTACTGTATTGGTGTTGTCAAGTCAACTTTAGATTTCTTATTGAAAAAGGTAAACTATTTCACTGCCAGTTTCTTTCTCATGGTACATGTATCAATATCAATGAATCTTCACATTTTGTTGATATTAACTTTATCTTGGTTAGTACAGAACTGGCCAACTCATGTGATGAATAACTAATAGCTCCATGAGAGGTATGCTCATTGGATTATTTGCTAGGGGCATGACTTGAAAGCCTCTGGTATTTCCCACAGGTGCTACCGAGCTCAAATGTGGAATGTTAGTGTGTACATATGCACATGTCTATTTTGCATGTACGTTATTAATTTGACTGTATGATCCATTACATGTACACTTGTAAGGTATTATGCATGATGAACTAAATTATTGTGTCTTTATATTCAGAAAGTGTTAGAGCCTATTCTCATTGCTAAGATTTTGCACTGCTAAGAGGGAAATATTTTTTCTCCAGCATCGTGTGTACAGAATGACTAAATTGTCAGAAAATTGGTACACATTGACGTTTCACCTGTTTATATTTGGTAACAAATTGTTTTCTGCTTTTCTTTGGTTATCGGAACATCCGTGTGACCATTGTAGATTTAAAATTCATCTTCTGCTATTGTGTATAATCTCGTGGATGCTCAGTGCTGGATTTGAGGAGGAGAAGGGGGCAAGAAGATACATATATCCCGGAAAGCTTATTAATAGGCTAGAAGTCTGGTCTTGCCCTGTTTTTGAAAGTTAGAACAGGAAAAAATAATCAGCCTTGAAGAAATTAATTCAAATAACTGTGAAATTGTAATCAATTTTGGGTTGAAAAAAGTCCCTAAAGCTATTTTGTAATTTAAAGCTTAAGAGTCTGTGGTTTCGTATCTACTTATCATGTTCGTGTGTATGTCAGCACCGGATAACTAATTTGAATTGTCTATTAGACTTTCATAATATAATTTTAAAGTTCACTTTTTAAATTTACTAAAGCAAAATTAATAGTACATAATTATGGTATTAACTAAGTTTTTACCCAGTATTTTACTAATTTCAAACTATAATTTGGGGGGGGGGGGGGGGGGGGAAATGGGACAAATTTTTTATATATATATATATTAAAAAATTAATTATTGCGTGTTTCCAATACATACAGTAGACTCCCGATTATCCGTGTGTGGCATACCCCATTTACGGATTATCCGTGCAAAATATTTCTTTCTAAATAGTTTTAAAAAAAGTTGAAAAACATTATTTTTGAAAATTTAAAAAAAAAATTGGTTACTTATAAATACACTCTGTGTTTACTCGCATAATTTTCATCAACGTGTTATGCCCGCAACTGTATTTTTAAAGGCTTGAATATTAAGTCTTTTTCCGGCAGGCGAAACAATTAGTTCCGTGCATGAGTTACTGTCACGTAAGTCTTGCAAGGTGGATTAACAAAATTTTTTTCCTTTGATAAATAAGACTTCCGTGTTTTTTTGTGTTTTTAGGTTATGAGCACATACCCCCTAATCGAGAGTCTACTGTATTAATTTGCTGCCTTTTATTGCAGGAATAAATTTGACCTTTTATTCTTTCTTTTGAGATCTAAGAAAGGATATAAGTGGATTATCCGCGATTTTGGACTATCCAAGGCATTGGCCCCCTCTGTTAGTGCGGATAATCGAGAGTTGACTGTACTATGAATTCTGATGTGTTTACAGGAAAGACTGAGTTGGAGCTGCCGGAGACAAGGAAAAGGATGGGCAACAAAGCAAGTTACGTGAATGTCTACCCATTCATTTGGAAGGAGTTCCAGGAGAATGGATATGTTACTGGTATGTAGCCTGAGGTACTGTGTGGGCTTGATCTTTCTCTTCTAGATGCTCTGGTATTTGTTCAGCATTTCTTTGAATTCAGAATCTAATTTTATTTTGTGAGCTGCTTTTTGTAAAGTGTCAAAGTGGTATATTTAGATTAATGTGGGATGTGGCTTTTGAATATGTTGGCTGACCTTGAACTGGCAGTTGCGAAATATTGGCACTATGTTGCCAGCATTAAGTGGGCTAAGAATAATTTGAAACAATAGATACTTTAAAATGTCCTAATTTATATATTGTCGATTTTACATGTGACAGCTATTAAAGCTATTTATTTTTAAAAAAATTTAAGAGCTTTTTTTAGTTTGTAGTCCTTTTATTTTGAATTACAAGGAATTTAAAAAAATATTAGTAATAGGTTGATTTATCAGTTCCCATGTCATAGTTTTTCTCATTTTACTGACAAAATTGGTAGCATGCTTGTTATACTTTTTTCTCCCTCTATAAATATAAAAAAAATGTTGGACATTGTAAATAACATGGCTAGTTAAGGAGGAAAATCTTACATCATGTACTGAAACGTTCCTTTTAAGTGAAAAGAAAAATATTGTTATTCATATAACTCTGATAGGGTTGTGCACATGTGGCTTTTTGTTTAATGAAATGAAATTGAAAAATATGTCACTCAATTTAACAAAATCAAAACAAAAATGAAAACTAATATTGTTAGAACTTGACCTTAATGTAAATTAAATGATAGTTTTACAATGATGAAAGAGTTTCCTTGTGTATTCACCAGGGTTGCTACAGGTCTGGAAAACAAGCATAACCTGGAAAAATCAGGGAATTCCAAAGTGGTCAGGGAAAACCTGGTAAAGTCAGGTGACTGGAAATTCAAAACTGTATAACAAACTTTAGGCGTAGCAATAGGAGTTTGCAGGCTTTTGCTGCCGTTGTCTAGCTGACTAGCTTGACTTCAGGGCTGGAACCACGTCTTCATGGCTGCAGGCTAAGCGATTGACTTTTGGACAATTGCACAACCATTCACAGTATGAAAATTTTATCTTAGCAATTCATTTCAAAAATAGTTCCAGTTAATTATAACTTATTACAGTTCTCTGGATTGTGGTAACTGAGTGTGTCGAACACAAGTAACTGTCAGTACATTTATAAAAAGTTGTTAAAAACGGTCATGGAAATTTAATTTATTTGAACATTTTAAGTTAAATTATCGTGATTTTTAATTCCACAAAAAAGACTGAAAATTCATAATTTTTGCCTGGAAAACCTGGAAGAGTCAAGGAAATTTGCTCTAGAAATTCTGTAACAACCCTGATTTATTTAACTCTGAGAGACACATTATTAGCTACATTGTGTTGTACCCATTAGTGGTCGTACAGTTCTGAAATATTCCTGCTAAGCAGACATGGAAAAATAAGTTTACAGTAGAGGCCTGCAAACATTTTAAAGCTTAAGTTGTTACTAAACTGAGTGAACATTTGATAAGAACTCAAAGATTTGTGAAAGTCAACAATTTTTGTTTCATTAGAATTTCACTGAATAATGTTCTTACCAAAACCAGAAGTTCAGATTATTTGCTATCTTTTTTTTTGTAACAATTGTTTGCACAACCGTTCACTTTGACTGTGAATTAAATTTATCAGTAAGAAATTTTTCAAATGATTACTTGCAGTTAAATACAGTAACAGTAAATGAAACGTGTAAATTGCATAATTACATTACAATCTAATATGTTATATAAAGCACTGTAAACTACACATAACCTGGGCCATGCCAACTTTTCTGTAAGGGGCAAGTAATAAATAATAATAATAATAATAATAATACATATATGTATTCCCACACCCATCCCCCTCCCCTTGATTTGCCATAGGGGCTCCAGGGAGAGAGCAAGTGTCGCAGTGATCAGCCGTTACTTACTTGGTGCTCGAACTCGAAGAGAGATGGTTGTGCGGGACGGAATGTCTTGTGTGCGTGATAGTGGAGGCGGAACAGCCGTGGGAACTTGTTTATGATATAATTGTCGTTTATTCTTCTTCTTGTCCGAGAGCCGGTGTTGCGTAACTAAGACTATGTAGACTTTCATTTGAGTTTTCTGGAAATTGGTTCAGAGCTGTTCTCTCCCGGGAGCTTCAGTTAAAAATTAAGGCGTTATGTGAAATCAGTAATAATTAACATCATGTGCTAGCAAAACTGTTTTGTTCTGAATGTGCAACAAAATTTTAAGTTTCTAATAAAACCAGTCATGACACAATGGCATATAGAATTATTTAGTATGTACAGCAGAATATCAGCCAACCACTATACTGATCACTATTGACCACTAGTCAGCAAGTTGGTTATGTAGAGCAGATGCGCTACATTTTATGGTGCCGTGACCAGGATGGTTGTGTAGTAGTACAGTACTTCTGCAGATGCGTCACAATGTTCTTTATTTTGTCTACTTTTTCCTGGAAGTTGTAATTCTTTCTTATCTTCCAGTGAATTTCAGATAGAAAAAAAAGGGTAATTAATATTCAACAATATATTGTAGAGTACATGTAATATAGGATGAAAGACAAAAATGTTGAGATGCTTACAAGCTATAGTTTGTGAAGAATTGCTTAATACGAGATGTAACTGCACCAATACTGTTAATGCGATATGACTAGTTGATCACAGGTTGCCTTATTTTGTGTCTGGTATAGACCTTAATATGATTTTAATGTGGCACAAGATCTTGAAATTAGTTTGTGTACCTGTGTGTATAATTTGAGTCTGTATTATTTCAAATTATTTATGCTTGTGTAATATGAGAATAACAGCTTAAATAATACAACCCTGCATCATCTGGTATTTTTGGAAGGTACATAATTGGGGGGAAAGCTCATCATAACCCCCTTAAATATATACCTCTATGCATTTTAAAACACTATAGATTCTGTATTTGGTTTTGGGTTTGTTTCCTATTCCCCCATTTTTTTTTCTTTCTTTCTTTCTTTCCTTTCCATTGGAAAGGACCTTGGCTCGAATATTGGTTTTGGCCATTATAATAATTTTGGTTGTCCAAATTCATCCAAGGCAAAAAAAATGCTGGGATTTTTCCTAACTAGAAGTCATGGCTAATTCTTTCCTGTTTGACTGATTCAATGAGTTTGCTGTCAATGAGACACTAAGCCTTTCTACCTACCTCATCCTTCCCCTTAGTCTTGTCAGTAAAAGTGCCAGGCATGGCGGTGTTTACAACGGTGTGTCACTGTTCATGATTATGTCTAGGATTCCTAGAGGACTGCCCTAGTGTAGGCACCTTCACATATCGCCTGCGAGGTTTTGATGCCCCACCCACAGACCACTATATGAGATCATTCTACGTTGCTGCCAGCTCAGAGTACAGAAGTCACAAGAAGTATTGCTTGGGCTCCATTCCCAGGCACAAGGTAAGATGCCCAACCTTTTGTAGAGTAACTGTCCTTACCAGCCTATGCCGATTTACTCTATATTTTTTTTAATTTTTCGTTTAAATAATTTTACACCCAACTGATAACTACGTATCTACATAGAGCCTCCAACCCATTAAGGCGTCTGTGTATAATTGGTTTTAAAATGTATACTGTGTACTCACAATCTGTACATGTACAATATGATACATTTTCTTCTGGTGGTCCCTATTGGGTATTTGTGCTGCTACCCTCGCTGTCTTTTATACCCAGGTAATGATGGAGTACGTACAGAACCTGTTCCGGGCCTACCATGACAAGCCCAAGTTCTTGTTTGCCTTCCATGGTGAGCTGTCTCACGACTCTCATAATCTTGTCGGTGCAGCCGACGAGGACATGCTTGCCTGGCTCATGGGCATGCACAACGAGGGTCACCTTAACCACACCATGCTCATAGTCATGAGTGACCACGGCTCACGGTTAGTTCAACTTTCTACTCCTTCAGACAGTTCATGTAACCTTTTGTACCTTGCTAAGCTACAGGCTCTTTTTCTTCTGTGCAGTACAGTTTTTTTTTCCTTAAGAGTGGGTGGTAGATAAATTAACGCTGAAAACAGAAATTAATTTGTATGCTTTTTTCGAAGCCAATATGGATAAAATGCTCAATGATAATCCTAGATAATGGCATTTGCCAACTTTATGAGTAAATATTTATCCAGTATTACTAATTCGTTACGCGTGATCTCTTGCGCCGCAGTTAAATGCAAGAGGTTCTGGCATCAGAGATTATGCCTCAGGAGTTCGTAACACTGGAAGCAATTTTGTTTAAAACATTGGCTGAAACTATTGTCTAGGATTGCTGTTGGTGCCAGTGATATCTGTCTGTTTTATTTATGTAACTTGAGAGGTTTTTCCACGCTTTGTATAATAGACCTCTAGCGCTGCAGCAAGTGGTTGTGTAGTTATGAAATGTATATGGCGGCAGTTGGATTCTGAATGCAAGTTCGGCGGCAACAATTGCTATTGTTTAATTTTCGCAAATTGGCTTCAGGGAACCTATAGTTATAGATTAATGCTTTTAGCGTTGAGATATGTACCACGCCATCTTAATATAGTGTATTCCGTTGATATCTTAGATTGGGATATGAAGCATGTCATATATAATCACCATGTTTAAATTTAATTCAGCAAAGTTCTTACAAAATACAGATTATGATAAAAGTCTATACAAATAGTTGCATAGATTATAAGCACATAATATTTGTGGACGACTGCTACTAACGTAATTGACTGGATAACAGAATGGAACCCATCATTATACAAATGATATAAGGCGTGTAGAACCTAATTTAACCTTACATATGTAGCATACATTTCTGATTAACAGACATTATCAAAAAATGCATCCTAAAAGTGTTAGTGTCTCCTCATAGATCTAAGTAATTCTTTTCGTAGTGTCAAATTAGTAATTTAGTTACTAATAATAAGTATAGTGAGTTGGAATATTTTCAAGTATTGCATATTTACTGAGGTCCATCACATACTTCAAAATTAAGTCCCCCTATTCTGTTGCCATTTTAGTCTACGAAATTAGGTTACATAACCATTTATTTAACTTAAATTCTGAATTGGGATGCACACTAGAGCTCTTGTTTATTTAATGTTTCCTATTTCTGTACTCACAACAATCCTTTTCTAAACATTCAGTACTATAGCATATATATTGTTTGACACCGTGTGTTCCCTGAGGGGCGGTAATTTACGTAGATGTTAAGGAAGTGGGCGCCACTCAGCTATTGCCCCGGCCGAGTCGGGGAGGCACGAGGTCTCTCAGGGCGTCTAGGGCCCGTGAAGCTCCCCTCAGGTTGGTGTCGCTGCGACCGTTGATCTTCCGCTCCCTGTAGGCCAGGAGCACGCCGTGCACTC
>PNEQ01069427.1:0-37861 GCA_003012365.1 Medauroidea extradentata | reverse complement strand
TTTTGGTGGCTCTATCTCTTATATTTTCTAGTATTTTTCGAAAAATGTTTAAAAAATTATTTTTTTCAACGTGGCGTAGCTCCCTTAATATTTACCACAGAATAGTGTTGGTTTATATACCCCACCTTATTTTCCATAACGAATCCCCTCCCGGACTTTGGCACATGAATTCTGGTCCACCCTGTATATACATATATATTGATACATAAGTATATATATATAGATACATATGCATATATACATATACATGTATATACATATACATGTGTATATATATGCATATATACATATATGTGTGCATATATATACATATACATGTATATATACATATGCATACGTAGAGAGATACAGATAAAGAGCAAGCAGATGTTCTTACACATTGATTTGCCCGATTTCATACGGCTAGATAATGTGTTAATTTCCCGAAGGAATACTGACTGATCGAATGTGGTTTACTACATCGACTTTTTTTTCCAGACATAGGTCGCAGAAGACCGTAGGACAGGTATTTTCTCGATGTAAGTTTCCGGTGTAATTTCACGTTACTAACCTATACTCAAATATTGATTTGTCTATATGTTGCCTTATACCGTACGGAAGCGTTAGAATTTGTGTAAGAATGAAAATGTAGTGAACCAGTAATAGCTGTGAATGGGTTATTTCAGGGGCAGTGATTTCATATCACAGAGATATTAACCGCCAGTTAAGTAAACAAAATAATAAACCCTATAACTATGTAACCTCAGGGAAACGGGCTGTGTTTTGTTGATGAAATTAGCAAAAGTACTCTTTAATATTTTTTTAATTGGATGATTTGAAAGTGGGCATTACGTCAGAGATGAATCTACAGTGGCCTATGTAAAGGAACGACATTAGGATTCACCTGGACCGATTCGGAATACCACGGAAAAGTGAAATCAGTTCGGGCGGAACCGGTAATCGAACCCGTATTCCCCAGAATGCGCGTCCTACGTGTTACCATTGCGCTTCTTCGCTCGATGTGGCTTTGTTTATATTTGTCCATCTAAACTCTCGTCGTGTTGTGACAAAAGGAGCTTATCTTTCAGGGAGTTTTATACTTCCTCCGTGTTGTGTTGTGTTGTGTGGTGTCCTTCCCGCCTGCGATCTAAATATAGATTGAAACCAACGCCTAACCTCGTATTTCCTGCTCCCCACCGCTGACACGATTCTGTTTCATGCCTTAAAAATATTATAGTGTTAAATACGGTAATATATCAGAGCGACATCTTGCGCACGTAAATTTGCTTGTTAGACTGCAGAAGCCGACTCCTTTAAAGTAGAAGAGGGTGTTCGAGGGTCATCCTCCCCCTGGCTTCGTTCCTGTTTGCGAGGTCTTGGAACCCAAACTTCGAGTATTTCGGTGAATATTAATTTTTCCTGTTCGTGATACGAAGGCCTGTTAGACTGCTCAGTCCGGCGAGCTGTCAAACGGGTGGACGTGCCGCCACATTGCAGGACAAGCTACGGACATGTGAAGGGTTGTTTACACAGCGGGAGATTAATGACCTTGACCTTGACCCTCGCCACAAGACGGCGGCGCGGCGCGTCACGTAACAGCCGACCTGTTGTTCTGATCCTTGTGTACTCTTGGTCCACCACGGACATGTCCACAATGGACTTGATGTGTACTCAAGCTTGGGCTTCTCGTTAAGTCACTCTTTGGATCTGAATATACACGGGTGTAGGGTCGCTATAAAATTAGTCGGTGCAGCAAATATTTTTTATTAGTATTTAATGTTGTTATATTTCTACCAAGTACTATTCGGCTTGTAGCCTCTACTTCTGATGAAACTTGAGACCAATTAAAATATTTATGGCCTGTTGTTTTATATGATATGTCAATATCACAATTTTACTGCGTAGGTAACGTTCTCATTGTGAAAACTAACTCGCATTCAAAAATAAGATAAATCTCAGCAAACTAAAGGTGTAATGCTCTTATACTGTACGGACATTTCTATTATTATTATTTGTGTTATGAACTCGGGTCGTCCTGTAGAGGGCCGAGCGCCTTAGCCGATACATCCCCTGCTATAAATATGAGTAATTCGGGTTCCTTCTATTCCATCTCATTTCGTTCTTCACGGCCTTCCATATTTTTCTCCATAGTTTTGGCACTGTGGGTTGCGATAAAGGGGTAGGGTAGGCCGGGCTCGTTATGTCCTAACAACTAGTTCGCGTGTTTGCAGACAACATACATCCGCATGTACGTGAACAAGTCAGTGCAGGGTGATGCAGGATTATCAGTGTTTTAGTTCCATAAGCTCACATGTTGGAGACTGCTGAAGTCGTTCTGTGAACTTGTATGGTCATTTTGCGATACATTTATATTTATCAAGAAAATGTTTTATAGTGGTACAAAGTTGGGTGGCTTTATTTTATTTATTTTATAACGTACAAATTTAGCCTCAGGCTGGTTTACAATTGGTACGTGGTTAGAAAATATTAACATTACTGAACAAACATTAACTACGAATATTACAATACTATTACACTAACACTGCATGAAATTTATATTTGTAAGCAACAAGGTTTTAAAGTATAAATGTAACTTTAAGTTAAAAAATTAATTACTTAAGTTGCAATACTTTGAATAAATCAGACAAATACTAAATTAAACGCAGGAGAAAAATAATATATAAAGAAACTTGTCAAGAAAAAAAATTGCGTGGACTTTTGTAATCATTGACTAATGGAACTGGTTCTGTAGCAGAAAGGACTTACATTTCTCCTTGAAAGTGTAGTGCGAAAGTTTTCTTAAATTTCCCGGTAGGTCATTGCAAGCCTTGCTGGCCATATATGTGAACGAATGTTTGTAAATGGACTTCGAATATAGAGGTAGTTGAAAAGAATTTTTATTTCGTTAGTTGTGATTATGTACTGAGATAAAATTAATGAGTCGTAACTTATTTAAAACAAATATTTAATGAAGTTGTTATTATTTTTGCGGATTTGAATGTCGTTACTGACATGCATTGACCTTGTTTTGGAAATTTCTCTAACAATGTGGTTTTCTTGAGAAAGATATTCAGGACAGCTATGTAATGCATCCCTTATATTGTTTGAAATTAATCAAATACGTAACTCATTGCAACTGCAAATTTGCATAACGGTTACGAAATTCTTGCGTGTAAGTTTCTGCTCGGTGACGATACCAGTTTCGTTCTTAAAAATAGTGCATCGAGTAGTAAGTGTCGTATAGTTCTGAAATTATTTAGCTTCTCACAGTTCACAAGATTAGAACTGGTTTGTAAGAACTCGGGTACATAAAGTAGAGTGTCAGTAATTACGAATTTTTCGTTGCATATTACTTAAAACGGTGAAGGAAGTAAACAATTGCCGATATTTGACATCACGAGAAAGTGACATATGTATGATGTTAATCCCTTGATATTTATTCAGGATAAGCTGCTGTAATAAAAACTAGTATTTTGAAATGAGCGAGAAGAGATTAAATCCCAATTCCCAGAAGAGTTTTGTTGTAATTGTATAAATAGCTGTGTTCGTTTCCAGCGACTTTGGAAACGTCGTGTAGCCAGAGTACGTAGGCGCTATTGTTGAGCCACCAAGATCCGCACCTGCTGGGCCTCCGCATTGTTGTATGACGTCGAGTGACTGTGATTGCATCGTTCCCAGAGGCAGCAAGGACTCGAAAATCACTCCATTGAGTCGTTATTTCACTGGCTAAATGGGCCTTTTGTGCAGCACATATTAGGTTTACTACATTAGGCGTAGTAAAACAAGTCTCTAAAGTATGAATATAAGTGCTAAGTGAGATCTCATTCATTTGCGCCCAACTCTCGGTAGACCGTTGTCACCCTGGTTCGTGAGTCGCATCACTGGGTATATTGAAAGTGTTAGTTGTCATTTATTACTAGAGCCACGATTTTGTCGCGAAAAGATTTTTGCATAATTTTGTTTCAATGTCTCGCGTGCACCTCGGCAGCTCTGCGTCACGGCTATTGGCAGCGGGTCTTCGCTCAGACACGGCCCCTCATTTGACTGCACCAATAACAATAAGGATATTGTGACGTAATACGTCTGTGATTTGTCAGCAGAATCTCAAGACAAGTGACAGTTAAAACGTCCAATCACTGACCATGAAACAGAGTTGCGGATGTGAACATAAGGCTTTGAAACCAAATGGTGCAAAAATCTTTTTGCCATAAAATCTTGGCTCTACTTATTGGTTATTTTCGCGAAAATAATTTTGCCCCAACTTGTTTCAGTGTCTCGGCGTGCAGATCTGCAGCTGTGCTTCATGGTTATTGGCAGCATGTGTCTATGAGGCGATGTTTGTCAATTCACTGTGCTGATAAGAATAACGTTACTGCGACACCACACGCCTGTGATTTGAGAGTAGGTTGCCAAGACGCTGACAAATAAAAACGTCGAATCACTGAGCGTAAAGCTGGTACAAAATTCTTTTCGCGAGAATAAGGTGTTCCTGTTTATTAGAGATAGTTTGCGCGCCGAGTGTACGCATTTACTCCATTGTCGCAACAGATTGTATAGCACAGTTAAACTTGAACGTTGGACAGGTTGGTGTCTGAATGGTAGCTACAGCACCGTCCCGTGCAGACATTGGTGAGGCGGGAGGGCGTCAAAGACGCGCCTTAGCAACGATGTTATGACTTTGTTCTCCGGTTCACCCGCCGTACGGTAAGTTGATATTTTCTGGAAGCCCTACTTCTAGCTTGGATCTGTTTTCACATCTACTATGTATCCTTCCGCCAAACGTCAACAACAACGTTGTCAGGCTGACAGCTGCACTGCAAGTCGACGTACATTGTTCATCCTGCGCCGTTAACTACGTCATCTCTAACATATTGTAATATATGCTAGATGTAGATGTACATTTATTTCGTTTCCTGAAAATGAACACATTGTGCCCACATTCCATTAAACGATTTTCAATATTTGAACCGCTGTTCATAATATACAGAATAAATATTTCTACGACATCAATGCCAACCCAATCATCCTCCAACTATCGTTTAACATACGTGTTTAACTCACTTTTAAAATAATTTGTACGAAAAATTTTGATACTTGCGGACGCGTAGTAATAAAATAAAATGTATTTATTTATCTCGCCGTATTGCTTTTCATTTTCTTACATAGTTGTATGATAATAATGGAAGTATTCCTAGTAATTCTTTTCCAACAGTTCGTTTCTAAAAGTATCAACTTACCATACGGCGGGTATAGACTAGGTTTCTATACCTGAAAACTTACCGTTCCGAATTAGTGCATCACGTATAATCATTGTACCCTTATTAGCTCTGGGGATTTTTAGAGTGAGTTCCGTTACGGTAACCTCGCATTCACTGCTAGGATGAGTTTTTTTAATCAGACTTCGCCAGTAAGCTAATAGGGCTTCTTTAACTAATCACAAACCAAGATGACACCAAAATGTGAGCAATTAACAGATCCACAGCTGTCGGCTGGCATGCGTAGTAGACGTGAGAGGGCGAACATCTGACAATAGAAACTGAAGTCGCAGGTTTGCTCAGTAAAGGTGAGGGTTAGACTAACTGTGTTGAATGTGTTACATAAATGATTCTTTCTACCACGCGTGTAGCTACGTCATTCAAGTTACACTGTCAAATTAATAGAACCATAACAGTCATTACAGGAAAAAAATGTTTTCTTTCATTTAAATATAACAGTACCATAACTTTGCTTTTTCTTGTGAAAATGTATTATGTTTTAATTTAGGCCATTCACGATTTAAAAATAAATCATTCTAGACTAAATATTACGAAAAGTGTACAAACTTTAATATTGTTCTCTTTACAAATTGCACGCGTGTGGCTATATTATTTTTGACAGTACGAAACGATGAATCGGCGTTTAAAAAGTTACGTCTAAAACTACCTGCATGAAAGATAACTGTTGCAAATAGTAATTCTACTCTTGAATTTTTTTTCAGCGCATCAAAAAATTTTCGAATAGTTTTTATTTCATGGTTGTTTTAAATGTGAATTTATTTGTTGATAGTCAAACTTAAAATTTGCAAGTTTTTTTCTTTGTAGCAATTTTCTTCGGAAATTTCTTGTAGTTTAATTTTTGTAGAAAGAAAGAATCTATAGAATCGATCCTGTGGAAATTTAATTGTGTAGCTGCAAGCTTTTTGGTACAGGGCAGAGAGAGATATCGAGAGAGAGAGATAGAGAGAGAGATAGAGAGAGAGAGAGAAGGAGAGTGAGAGACCACTCGCACATCTACGAAACGGATATTACTACCATACAAATAATGCTCCTAGTGATTTCGTCGTAGAGTTAGTCGAACTTCCTTCTCATTATTCTTAATACAGAAGATGTGAACACACTGATGTTGGAGTCATAATTCCGAGCCGTGTTTTAGCTGTTTCTTGGTACTCCAGTTCTTTTATTCAGGCTGGGGAACATGAAACGACACGCGGTAGAACAGAATCTGTGTTATAACAGAATGCTCGTTATAGCAAGATCAGCATTAAAACAGAATCTGCATTTTAACAGAATCTGCATTTTAACAGAATCCACGTTATAACAGAATCCACGTTATAACAGAATCCACGTTATAACAGAATCCACGTTATAACAGAATCCACGTTATAACAGAATCCGCGCTGTAACAGAATGTGCGTAATAACAGAATGTGCGTAATAACAGAATGTGCGTAATAACATAATGTGCGTAATAACATAATGTGCGTAATAACATAATGTGTGTAATAACATAATGTGCGTAATAACATAATGTGCGTAATAACAGAATGTGCGTAATAACAGAATGTGCGTTATAACAGAATGTGCGTTATAACAGAATCTGCATTATTACAGAATCTGCATTATTACAGAATCTGCATTATTACAGAATCCACGTTATAACATAATCCACGTTACAATCGAATCCGTGATATAACGAGCCGCCGAATAACTGGATTCTACCTTGAATTTAGTATATTAACATTATCAGTCCTTTTAATGGCGTTAACTTCTCATCCAGAGCCCATTCCTGTTCTACGGCCGTGGGCAAGTGTAATCGTTGCCGGCTGGTCAGAAACAATTGCGGAGGCTCGATGTTGATATGGGAGGGTGGAGGAGGGAGGGTAGGTGCTGGATGTGATTACTGAGAGGGTACGGTCGCAGGTCGTCGTGCGATGCGGGCGTGAGATCCGAGCGGCACACGACGACGTAACACTGCAGAAGTTAGTATGGCGAGCGTGCACGAGCTGCGGCAGTTGCTGTCGGAGCGGGCCGAGGAGCTGGGCCGGCGGGACCGCGTCATCGAGCACCTGGAGCGCGAGCTGGACCGACGCGACGCCACCATCCGCCACCTGCGTAACGAGATCGACAAGTTCCGCCAGGTTGTGCGGCCCATCACACAGCAGATCGTCGGCTCGGGGGAGTGGCTGCTCGACGGCGTGGGCGTCGGTGTCGTCGGCGGGGGCGGCTGCGGCGTCGCGGCGCCCTTGCGTACCAAGCGCCAGGCCATCTCCGCCGAGCCGCTGGTCGCCGAGGACCTCAACATCGTCAAGATACCCAAGTCGCCCAGGTAAACATATATAACAATACACATAGCATACAAGGAGACGAGACATCTGGCTGGGTGCATGACGAACCCTGAAGAATGACGTGAAATAAACCCTACGCTATAGAATCGACGGGGGGAAAGGAGTACTCCGAGAAAACCCTCTCGCTATCGGCAATGTAGTCACCTTCTGCCCGATACAATTTTCTTGCTTCTGTAATCTAGCCACGGTAAAGTGAGTACTTTTGAGACCTGATTACGTTTACCTTTCAGTGAACAGCGTATATATTCCACCGTACTAAAACAGTAAATGTCAGAGACCGCAGTGGAAAACATTTTTTACAGTTGTTGCGCTTGACAGAACGGTATTCAAAAGTACTGACTTCACTGTGAACCGCTTATACTAACGTTACCAGCCAGTTCCTTCCACTCTTCTTTAGACAGTATGAATTCGCCTTATCCTTAACTATAGTCCTCACTAAAGAATTGATAGCTTTTTGCAGTTGTGTTGGCAGTTCTGTATTCAACTGTTTCCATGGACAACAGTAGTTCCCTTTGCCACAGTTAACTCGCGCACAGACGCAATAAACTGACAACCAAACAACTTAGTCTTAAAAATACATTCAAAATCGTCTTCTCCGTGTTGGTTGATTTTTTTCAAGGCAGTAAATACCAGGGTTTTAGCTAATTATGTAATTAACGAAATTCTCGTTAATTGACTTTTTAGCCGAAACCGTAGAATTCCTTGCTTTGAAATAATTAGCTACCACAGGGAAAAGCATTTAAAACAAAACTGCCAGAATGGTGTTTCCATGTATGCTCTTGTTTAAACTTAAAATATGATAATTATCGCAAGAACCAGTAGAAACTAAAGACCATTGCCTTGAAAGTAGTGTTTACCGGTTTCCAATTTCCACGTTTGACGCGCGAGAACAGTGGAGCGATAAGAGCCAAAGTACCACGCTCGACAGGAAGCATATCGACTCTATTCACAGCGCGTCAAACTGGCATGCATAGTTTTCTTTGTGGTATTTCTCCTACGACACTTAAATCAGTGATGCTAAAATTTAAATTTTTTTAGTATCAAGTAAAATGCAACTCATGCATCTCGTTTTGCACTTTACGAATTCAGGAGGTATTTATGGAGTCTTAAGAGGAAGAAAAAAACCTTTATATCCTTTTTAAGAGGCCCGATAATCACGCTTCTAACAAGCGTGCTGAATTGTTAATATTATAAAAACGTAGTTTCAAGTGTGTGTTCTTTTCGTAGATAAACGGTTTCGCTTGTAGAGAATACTTGTGACACGCTGCAACACCGTCTTTGCATCAGGCGAGGACTTTTCTTAACGTTGCGAGACTTTTAATAATGAAACTGGAATACGTTCTACTCCTTAAAAAATAAAAAGTCGACAGCAGGGGCGGATCCAGCTCTAGGTTTGAGGGAGGGGGTCATTCCTTAAGAAGTAGCTATGCCCATGCCTCACCCAGAGTCTAAGAAGGGAGATCCGAGGGTTGTCCTCCGGAAAAATTTTGTATGTAAGGTGCAAAATGGTTCTATTTAAGGTGCTTCCTAATCAAAAAAATTGATATACCTCTTTGAAAATTGTTAGTGTTTTAAGGACAAACTATACATAAAGTGGTAAAAGGTGGCAGCCTCCCTCCCCTGGATCCTCCACTGGTCGACAGCGACAACCCCGCAGAATGCTAGCGGACCAAATGCGCGCTTGTGCCTTTGTGTGACACGCTATCCTACCGGGAGGAAGTTATCGATATCCAGTCCAAGAATGTCAACCGGCAAGCGCAGATAACTTGCAACCGCACTTTTGTCGGGGCTTCCGTCCTCAGCTATTTATAACTTCGTCGCAGCTTGAGGTTTTCCGCCTCGTGCCAAGGCCATCGACGTGTATTTTGTGGGTTCTATGCGCGTGTTATGAGCGAGAGAGTATGCCATCTCTGGAGTAGTTTTTACTTGGCGTCTCTGGACTGGCGCACAACTTATTCTTGGTTCTCCATGCACAGGGCGATTTCATGAGAATGCGGAGCCCGGGACAGTATAAATCGGAGCCCGCTTCCCCCCGCCGTTTTTTTCTTTTTCAAATGCAGTGATAATGTTTAAGGTATGGCATACTTACCTTTGTATTGACATTTTGTTACTAGTATAAACATTACAACTACTAGTGCCACAATAACATGCATTAAGTTCACACATAAATATTACAAATTTATATGCGAGCATAGCAAAAATGATGTAAGTTACTAAAATGCCGTTATTACAGAACGAAATGTATACTTCGTATTGTTGTGCCACATATAGTATAACGCCAGTTCATTTCAATTATTAATTATTTTTCTTAATTAAAAAGTGAGGCCCACTAGAATGTGTGGCCCGGGGCAAACATTCCTCTTGCACCTCTCCCCTCCAACCTAGACACAGTCCTGTCTACACGACAAGGGGGGCCGCGGTGGTCGAATGGTCAGGCCATTCGGCCTCCCACCAAGGCGATCCAGGTTCGATACCCGGCGGGGTCGGTCCCCGGATTATCGCATGTGGGGATCATGCCTGACGATGCCGCTGGTCGGCGGGTTTTCTCGGGGATCTCCCATTTCTCCCGCCCTTTCATTCCGGCGCTGCTCCATACTCATCTCATGTCACCCCCCACCAACGGTAAAGACCTCGATGTTGAGCGCCGACTAAAATATCTCAAACAGCAAGGTGGCGTTTGTTCTTCACAAGCGATCGAGGCTGCCAAGGTAACACTCCTAATAATAATAATAATAATAATAATAATAATAATAATAATAATAATAATAATAGTTATTATTTTGTTAAAATACTAACCATTGTAAAATATCTTTACCGCGAAGAAAAGTTTTCTTGAAGTATACGGCAAAGGCAACAAATGTTGCGTTACTATTAAATATTTTAGTAAGATTAGTTTTGGTACTTTTAGTTTTATTCTTAACGGAAGTTGTATGCTGGAAAAGAATATTACTCTTGTTAAACAATAATGTTGAGCGTAAACTATGCAAAACCCAACCATCCCTAAAGCATACGTCTTATTTCTAAGCGTGTGTTCCGGACTTTTTTTTAATGTATGATTAATTACTTGCTGTTTAAAAAGCTTGTTCAAGGCTCTCTTGAGTCATATCTAAGGACAGGAAGTTTCTGCGAGAATATTTTTGCAGCACTTTGTTTCACTGCCTTACGTACACACCTGCATCTCTGCTTTGTGGTCAATGATTGGATGCCTTAAGGCCATGATCTTTCATTTATTTCAAACTGTTGCAAATAACTTGAATATGTTTAACCAAATGCTTTGAAAAAATCGAGACTGTGTACAGTCATATGATACACAATTTTGCCACAGCGTTTTTTTTTAAAAATAATATACCGTTTGCTAGCAAAAAATTATTTTACTTATTTTGGCTTATTTTGGCAATAAAATATGCGATATTTCAGGAGCAAAAATCTGAAAATCCGTTTGCTGTGTTCCAACAGAAAAATTTAGATACAAACGATGATTAGGGCCACGATTTTGTCGCGAAAAGATTTCTGCCCCACTTTGTTTCAGTGACTCACGTACACATCGGCAGTTCTGTTTCAAGGTTATTGGCAGCGTGTCTTTGTTCAGGCACGTTTCTCATTTGACTGCACCAATCAGAATAAGATTATTGTGAGTATGTACGTCTATAATTTGCCAAGGCAAGTGAGAGTAAAATCATCCAATCACAGACGATGTAGCAGAGCTGCAGGTGTGCACACGACGCATCGAAACCAAATGTTGCAAAAATCTTTTCGCCATAAAATCGTGGCTCTAACGATGATACATTAGTGTCAAAACTGTAAGAGTGAATTTTTTGTTATATGTATTAATTTGCGTTAAAAAAAAAAATATTTTCAAAACCACTGCAAAACTAAAGAGCGAGGCGTTTTGAGGTTAAACCCACAAATCACAGACGTGTTGTGTCGCAGTTATCTATGTACTGATTGGCACAGTCAAATTAATAACAACTGTTCACACAAGCACTCTTCCAATAACTATGAATAGTAATGATGGTTTATCGCGGGAAAACTTGATTGTTTGCTGAGTTTCAACGTATCCCCCTGCTTACCAGAATATTACTGGCTTTCGCTGTACGTAACGCTTTTACCCAATTTGACTGAGCGAATAGCAATCCCTCTGTTGTGATAGTTGATGCCTTTTATTGGTCTGCAGGCAGCTACGTCATGTCCGATGTATACATCAGCCAATCACATGCGTTGTAATAAACTACAGCGTTTTCAAGGGTATGTTGGCACATAACAATTTCGCGATATACCATCATCTCTAACTGTGAAGTTGAGCTGCTGGTGTGAATGTAAGGCACTGAAGCAAAGTGGGACAAAATTTTTTTTCGCAAAACTATAATGTACCTAGTCATATCCATTCTAACATTCTTTTCTTCTCAAAACTGGTTTATTTGTGTCTTGCCAAAAATGTTGTCCCATTACGTTAAATTTTGTCGGGTTCTGTGTTTTTTTTATACAGTTCAATACTTCTCATATTTCTTCTTTTGTTCATTGTGTTTATGTTATAAATAATTTTAGATTATTGTATAAATTATATTCATGTCGTATATATGAAGGTTTGTGTTCATAATTCGTTTTGTTTGCCGAGCATGACATATTTAAGTGTTGGAGATAATTAAAGTGTAATTCGGCCTGTGTCGTGCCAGAAGAGACCTAGTCGAAAAATGGCAAAAATCGGAATACAACGAGTTTGTTAGCTAAGGTAAGTGGGCCTTACTTCTCGGTGATAGCGAGGTCATTATAGACAGGACACACAACTTGGTACAATGACAGGAGCTGAGAGAGGAGTCGGCCATGGCCATTGTTAAGGAACCATACCAGTATTCGCCCGGAGCGATTTCGGGAAAGCATGGAAAACCGAAATCAGGATGGCCGGAGCCGGAGATCGAACCCGGGTCCTTCTGAATGCGCTTGTTAGGAAGAAGGTTATGTTATACAGAGAAAAATCATCTATCGACACGCACAAAGCAACGTCAAAGCCTGTTAAAATGTATACTTGTTTTTTTTTATATCAAATCTATTGTTTCTCACGCTTCCCAAAAAAAAATATTTTGACTTGGTTCTTTTTGACAGTACGACGAAATGCACATAGATATTTTATTATTTTATTTTATTCATTTATTTTTATGTTTCGTAACTGAGATGGAGATAAATGTTCGTAGTTATTTTTCTTGATTTTAAATGAAAGGGTAATTAAAAAAATAATAATCTAACTGAATTGATGAACAAGTTTAACATTTACAAACGTCTGTGTTTTGCCTGGTTACAGTTGATTCAGTAAATCACATACAAAACTGGCATCATGAAAGAAGGATAATGTCCATACATCAAGTTTTTTCATTAGTTATTTTACTGTATATCGATAAAGTAAGCGCATCTAGTCACTGCCTGTTGTCTCGACTGAGGCAGTTGTAGTAATATTGTTAATTAAGCGCATTTAGTTGCAACATTATCTTGTGAGAATGTTTTTTCTTGTTTTTAAAGTGGGTCAACAGTCTTATAATGCATCGTGGTTGTTTTATTACGTTATTGAATAAAACAGATTTGATTTTGTTTCCTAACGACATCAAGCGAAAATGGTTACGGTCTGTTAGTTGTAGTAATTAGTGTTCAGGAATGTTAAACATTAGTGTGTTCCATTTGCATTAAATGAGATAAAACGCAATCTTTATATGAACTTGAGCAAGTCTCTCTTAAAAACAGCCATTAGAAATGAGGGAATGCAAGTCCTCAACGACTGCGAGAGAAGAGTCAAGAGCAAATAATGCCCTCTTTACTGCTGTGTTTTTAAGGTGATTAATTTGTTATGCCCAAAAACAATCAGACATCGTGAAACTGTAACCGTATTTTGTTGAAAATTTTTTAACTATGGATTATAATTTTTCTAGACAAAATGTTATGCAGTTTCGGTTATTTATTTAACCAATGAAAATGTTTTAATTTAAATAATATTATTAAAGAATAGTGTCTTTTGAGGAACGCATTTTTAATAGCGGATTTTGAATAACGTTTTGCGGATAGCGTCTTTTGGGTGGCGTCTTTTGAACAGTGAATTTTGAATAGTGTTTTTGAGTTAAGAAAAATAGTCAGCATGGTAAAGACTATCGGAAGTAAAACTTGGAGACACGTTTACGATTGCTGATCTCTTTGAAACTTAAAAAATGGCTATCGCAAAAGCAGTATAAATGGTGGCTTAACCCAAGTTCACTTCCACGCCGGTGAGCTGTGTCTAAATACAGGGCAGATGACGCGCCTTGCCAGCAGGCTCGTTGCCAGTCCTCTGCACATCCGGCTATGCGACTATTCACTTCTCCCGCCAGACTTCACACCCGCTTGCTTTGCGAAGCGTCATCGCTTCCGATGTCGACCGAGGCAACGTGTTTGCTGTTCTTACTTTCTGAAGTTAGTTCACACCTTCACGACAAATTTTTCTGAAGACTTTATTTAAAAGGAAATATGTGCTTTGGAAATACGGTATTACTTTAAAATTTGCAGGGAATGAATATAATAATACATATTATGCAAGTATTATGTATATTTATAGTTTTTGTATATTTTCAACCGTTCATGTTAACTTCAGTTACTTGTAGTACCACTGATTTGTGTTAATCAAGCTACCAAGAATTGTTTATAAAACAATTTGTAAGATGAGGCTGGCTGCCGAAAGCAAATTTGCCTTACATCGAACAGTCTAGTTCTTAAAACATTAATTACATTCAATCTCGTGGATATTTACAAATATTTTCAAACATCTGAAAAGATATTATTTTATTGGTACACTACAGGAAAGTGTTTTTGCATAGCCCTAGGATTTAAGGCGCCCGCCTGGTGACCGTGTGTTTGTGTGAGTGAGGCACGACTCCAAGGGCGATGTTGACCGGCTCATCTGGCGCGGTATCGCCTCTACCACAAGACACTGGGCGTGCAGTGGTATAGTAGACCACTCGCCTGACTGACACTTTCAGTGGTGACCCCATGTTTTTATTGGTGGAAAATGTTAAGTAAAGTCCAATACACCTCTCTATTGTAGTTTCACACGAATCCCTTCAGTAGTTGTTTATATATAATAGATTGAAAAAGCCGTTTTCAGTCATTTTGAGGTGCTCTGGAATGGTCTTTCTAATTAACGTGATGGTTTACAACTACTATTCCGAGGTCGTTTGAAGTGTTTGTTCTTTTCGTAAATGCACACATTAGAAATATGTTTAGTAGTTTCTTATATAAAAGCGTTCTGCTAGCACGCTGCAACGCTGGTTACAAGGCAGGCAGGCGGGCGCCTTAAACCGGAATATTGACTTTACTTTACTAAAAGGGATGTTTTATGTATTAATGGTTGTGAAATTAGTGTTTGCAAAAGAAAACGGCTGCGATGAAATTATTTTCTGTCTGTTTTCTGTGTAAACTTAATGTAATTCACCGATCACATTCCACATTATGTTGCGTACTCGAAAAATAACTAAACTTCTTTCCAGGAAATTTTAAGCTATTCTGAACACGTATTTTTATGTTGACAACGCGACAGTAAATATAATAGGTATTTTCGCTTTAAATGATGTGTTTTAGTTTAATGGCTTCTTGGTATTGAAAATACTTATATTAGAAATGTAAAATTATTGTAATCATTACATACGTATTAAGTTTGAAATGTATTTTGTGAATACTTACGCTTTAAAAAGCTGTTTGCAACCAGTGTACTTTGGAACTTCTCATTTAAATATTAACAGCATCACGCGTTTGTTTAATTTAAAAATTGACACAAGTAATTTAATTGCGTGCAAAAAAACCTGAACGGAACATATTTCTTATACCAATTGTGATCTTTGTCCGTATTCAGATATCGTCTTCGCTTGAAAGTAATACTCGGTAGCAGCTTATTTTAACATTCTTCTCATACGATAAATGTTGAGGTGACGCAGTATCTCGCTCTAGAGGGCGTGCTACGTGACGCTTAAAATGTTCATTCAAAATGGCAGGTAGGCCTATTTGAATGTCGGTGAATACAGGATGTCGCAAAATTGCATGTCGATATTATGGGGGAAAATTCTCACATCTAGAGAAACAAGAATAATTATGTTAACAAAGGTCTACAACGCATCGTTACTACACTTTAGGTCTAACAGGGCACGGTCAATTAAATACGTCTCGCCTGTTTGTGATTGCCGCAATGGCATTCTACACTAGCGTGATCCTGCCCACACGCTATGCACTATGTATTGTGAACTACAGTGCAGACATGGTGCATTGTTGTACCTATGTTCACGTGACTTTTTTGTTCCTGTAGGCGTGAGGACTGTTCTCCCACAATATTGACGTGCAACATCTTATATAAACAAAAAAAAGTTCATGTCATCATTTTGAGCAGATGTTGTGCCAGCCGTTATCTGTTTTGTCGGAATTTGAGTTACAAAACCACCTTGCTAATAGTTGACCAGAAACGCATAATACTAGCAAGATTTGCCCACCACGTTCTCAAAACTATTTTAGTGTAGTTTTTCTTCTTGCTCTAATATATTCGCATTCAGAATCCTGCAAATGTCAATAAACGTGAGTGTGCCGTGTCCTTTTTAGTAAGCTTTAACCTCAAAATTAATTCTATTAATAGAGTGCTCCGTTTTGTACAAATTAAGATTGTTGCTGGGACTTGAAACGTGAGCTAGTTTCCGTATTAGGACAGTCCATTCATTGAGGTCTAGGCGCTGTTATGCTGTATGTTTGTGTGTGTATCCAGGCCTGTGTGTAAGTGGGCACGTGTGAGAGATTAGACCACGCTTTGCACGCAGGAAGGGAAAAATACCTTGGTACACTGTTTACATAAACAATTCTTTGGAAACATGTAGCAAAGTTATTGTTTATAACACTAAAAGTTTAATTATTGTATGCTTAAAAGTAATTAATTTGTATTTGAAACACGTGCGAATTCGACATAGGCCTACTTGTAAGTTTAAATGCTGTATCAACTTTATACGTTCCGTGAATCGTGTTGAAAAAAATTATTCCAGTTTACGTAAGTGTGTTGCAGAAATGATCTTTTCAGCTAGTTGTGGAAATTATTTGTAAACTTTCAACAATTATTTACAGCGTAGGAAGTAGGGGGATTCTTTTGTGTGCCCTTTTTAATGGCAGCGCATTTTATGGCGTGTAATGTGAATATGCGATTGTATTGGCAGATAAGGAAAATAATGTATTTTACTTTCTGCCATCAGACCTCTAAAAATATGAAAGTCTGCGACTATGTAATAACGTAAGAAGGTGTACGAGCGTATAATCTACGGATTGCCGAGACTTGATTTTAGATAGTAGTTGAAATGAGAAAAAAATGTTACGGAAATTGCGAATATTCATTGCTTTGGCGCTCCATCCCCTTTAAGAGCGCAGTTCACCTCAGTTTTCAACGTTTTTTTTTCTTCATATTTGTACCAGATATTTTTTTTCTTACTTTAGACATGCATTGTGACTAAATCTTCCTCTTAAGAAATTTTTTTTTCTCTCATAGTTTTTGCGTAATAAGTCGTAAACATCAAAATTTGCACTTTACGGTTTTATGTACCTACGCTACTAAAACCAACTGACATACCAAATCGAAAAAAATTCACAGTGTATAACAATGTTGTAGGCTATGGTTTGTCATATATAAAAACAAAAACAATATATTTTTGTATTTAAAAAAAAATTAAATTTTTTAATTTTCAATTAAAATTCAGAATTTGTTATTAAATACAAAAAAATTAATTTTTGTTTTTATATATGTCAAAACATAGCCTACAATATTGTTATACACTGTGAATTTTTTCGGTTTGGTATGTCAATTGGTTTTGGTGGCGTATGTAATACCGTAAGGTGCAAATTTTGATGTTTACGACTCATTACGCAAAAACTATGACAGTTACAAAAATTTCCTAAGAGGAAAATTTAATCACTATTTATGTCTAAAATAAGAAAAAACATATCTGGTACAAATATAGAAATTAAAAAAAGACGTAGAAAACTGAGGTGAACCACGCCCTTGTGTCAATAATTTACCAAAATTTGTATTTTAAAAACTTAGGTTACATGTTAAAAAAATTACGATGCAACTTTGTGACTATTTCACGATATGTGTTAGTCCTTTTTAAGATAAAAAAATGTTATATACGAAAGAGAGCATAAATAGTGGCCCCGCCCTTAAGGTGGTCGCCTATTTTGAGCTACCCCCGTTTGTAGGCCGATAGCAAGGGCGCGATAAGGGCGACACCGGTTCGCTTAGTAAGTGTCACATAGCAACTATGCGTAAACAACTGAATCGACGTGGATGCTACCCGTCGAAGACTTGGCCCTTTATGTTAATTGGACGTGACGTTTGCAAGCGGTTATACGATAATGCGTGTTTGACTTGGTTTTTTTTTTCGCATGGAAACGTGTATGGCATAACATGTTTAAATATTTTGGTCCAAAAAGACGTTCCTTCGAAGACGTTGCAAAACAGTTACTATAGATCGTTGCCTGGTAGCTAATAACCACACGGGGCATACATTTCATTACCTGAGCAAGTTAACATCGGAGGCCGCAGTAAAAATACATTTATTAGCAGTTGATACCCGTACGGAGAGCAGTAAAAAAATTCACTGTATCATGAATGGCCACCGCTTTGGGCTCTGGGGACGTAAAACAATTTTTCTTCCCTTCTTTTACATTTATTTTCCGCCTGGAGTGTCGGCGGTCGTGTTCTGCGTATGACGTCACCGCTGCAGTGTTGTTCATGCCGCCGAGAGGCCAGGGGCAGGTTGGCCAACTTCTGCTCTCGCGGTGCTAACCTGCCTACCAGGTGGTCTGCGCAGCGGGGGTCTGGATGCAAGAACCAGGCGGGCGGGTGTCTCTGGGAGCAAGAACCAGATGAAGGCTGGATTCGCAACAACCTCGTAGCGTACGTACGTACGTACGCAAGTGTAAAAGTAGAAACATTGAGGTTATACGCAAGCGTTCACAACCTCGTGCAGCGTGCGTACGTACGTATAAGGGGTACGGGATAAAATATGCGCTTTTCAAGATCGGCATGTCTGGAATAATACTTGTAACATATTATGCATTGAGATTTCATACGCAAAAATTTTAATACGTTATGTTCTATACACTTTGATTGTTTAGGCTATATTAAGAAGTTGCAGGAGATTATAAATTATCTGAAAGAAAAAAGTAACTAGGGTTTCAAAAGTGCTCATCTGTAACAGAGTTACCAACTTTATAATTCGTACGCTACGTGCGCTAAGTGTTGGTTATGAATCCATCTTAAAAGTAGCCGCAAGAACGTAAAACTAAATTTAATTTTAATAATGTTGTCCAAATACTGCCACTTTTCGTCGTAATTTATTTTATACATTTCGTTGCAAAATAATTCATGTTCAATAATTTACTACCTACATTTTGCACATACAAAAATAACTTTTGAGCACGTATAGATTCATTGCTGTTCCATATCCAATCCCAAAATATTTACGTACGTGTGTGCGTGCGTACGTACGTTAAGTGTGGTTGTGAATGCTGCTTAAGAGGAGTCTTCGCCAGTGTCGAATTTCCACCTTTGACTCGTGGGAACAGCGTAGCGATAAGAGCCAGTGTCCCACGCTTGACGAGAAGCATATCGCCTCTATTCGCAGCGCGCGTTACTGGCGTGCAAGGTTCTCCTTGTAGTCTTTTTCCTACGGGACTTAAGTGGTGACCACAACATTTTATTTTTGAATAGTATGACGTAAAGACCAACGCATGCCTCTCGCTGTGCACTTTACGAATTCAGGTAATATTTTTCGGAGTTACATAAGTAAAAAAAAAAAAAAAACACCGTTTTTGGCCATTTTGAGAGGCCAAAAAATCATGTTTCTAACAATCGTTCTGAATTTTTTAAAACATACAAGCATAGTTTCAAGTTTGTGTTCTTTTCGGAGATAAACATATTATGAATAAGTTATGCTGTTTCGCGTAAAAAAGATTACGTGTGACACGCTGTAACGCCGTACATGCGCCAGTCGAGGAAGATTTTGGGGGGTACTAGCAGAAGGTAGAAACCCTTAACTAAGGATCGTATCTGTAGACCTCTTTCGAATGACAACCAACTGCTCACCAATGCTTTCTCTATAGGGATAGCAGTTGGTTGTCATTCGAAAAAATTTTATAATATCGGCCCTAAGAGTTTCGTTAACTGCTACCCAATGACGAATGTCATGAACGCATGGAGGAGTTAGAAATCTAACGTCTTCTCAAAATAAATTAGCCGAATTTCCGGTTTTCTAATCATTTCTGGCGTCCTGTAAACTCCTCGAGATGTAGGTAGTGTATTCTTCGTGCAATTGTAGTTATCGCATTTATTTTGTGTGTAGGCCCTAAAAGTACCCTCAAGTAGTACATAGCTATGGGAATGAAAGAAGTCTTTGGTAAAAAATTGGGACTGGCCTATTTTTAGGAACCAGCCTGTCATTCGCCTGGAATAATTTTGGAATATTCTGGATGACTGAAATCAGGACTGCGGTATCAGAGAATCGACCTGCGTCCTTCTTAATTAGAGTCCATTGCTTTACTACTGCGCCGCCTCGCTCTTTAAGGGCCACCTCGCTCGTCAATAGTAATGACAATAATATTAATAATATTAAAGCAGCAGCAATTAATATGAACAAACCAGTAAAATGATGCATATTGAGAGGAATCCCCAAGTAATGAAGTGAATAAAATTAATAATTTTCACTCGAAATGTTTCTGAATTAAAAACAATCATTGGTTGACAAGGAAAATGTTAAACAAATACTGCTGTTTGTTTTTTTTTTTTCCCGTTAAAAGTAGGAAATTTGGCTAGCGAAGTAGTTATGACTTGAGAGCTATTTTCGAATTATCATACTTAAGTTTCTTATCAAAATGTCTTAAAATGTTGCTTGAACTACATGTAGGCCTAAACTGTTCTCATGTGTGACAACAAAAATTTTATGAGTGACTCGGTATTTTGGAAACAAGTCTGGTTTTGCATAATTTTATGTCTTAATGATATTTTTTGTATGTTCTGAGAGTCTATGATTATGTAGGAGCATTTTTTTTGGTTCAATTTAAGGTAGTTCATCTCGCAATACCCAAAACAGATTTTGTAACTCACTATTAATCATTAATTTCCTCAATACGACTAGATACAATTTACTGGGTTTATTCAGCATATTGGAAGCATGTTTCATGTTTGAAACAAGATGACAATGGAGTTAATATATAAACGTGAAAAGCAAAGGTCCGAGGATCGATCCCTGCATTTGTTAACCGTAATCTGTCGCGCCGCAGTTAAATGCGTGAGATTTCGGCGGCTGAGAATATTATCTAGGAATGTGATAGTCGAGAAAAAAAATTACTAGGGAAGTGGGCAAAAATTATTGTCTAGGTTTGTTGTTTCTTGGTTTTTGCAAATAGGACTCGAGAAACCTACAGTTTAAAACCGATGCTTTTAACGCAGAATTGTTTAACATGCCCTCTTAACATAGGTAATGGTTGATTTTCTCTTGTTTATTGGTCCCTAATGACGAGGTACCCCTGATTTTCGCAGAAATATTTTTTTGCTCCAGGATGTTTCAGTGCCTTACGTGCACATCCTAAGAGGGCGTGGTACATAATTCAACGCTAAAAGCTATAACTGTAGGTTTCTTGAAGCCAATTTGCGAAAATTAAACAATAGCAATCCTAGACGACAGTTTTAGCCAACGTTATAAACAAAATAATTTCCAGTGTTCGAACTTCTGAGGCACAATCTCTGACGCCGGAACGTCGTGCATTTAACTGTGGTGCAAGAGATCACGCGTAACGAATTAGTAATTCTGGATAAGTATTTATTGATAAAGTTGGCAAATACCAATATCTAGAATTGTCATTCAGTATTTTATCCATATTGGCTTCGGAAAAAGTGTAGAAATCAATTGATGTTTTCCGCGTTTATTTATCCACCACGCACTCTTAAGGCCATGCTCTATAGTCAGATATTGGATATTTTAAACTCTTCGCGTCTTGGAGTTCTTCTACCTGCTTATCGTTGATGTTTGGTGTCCCTGTTACCTAGGCCTGATTGGCTCAGTCAAATAAGATACTCCTCCACACAAACACACGCTGCTAATAACCACAAACCAGAGCTGCAGAAGTGTACATAAAGCACTCAAACAAAGTGCTGCAAATTTTTTTGGCGTAAATCAGGAGTTCATACTAATGACCTCGCTGTAGACGAGACATAAAGCGCAATAAAATAAAAATAAGAGTGTGCACTGTATGGCCGGCCGCTTCCTCTTCGGCGATGCTGAGGCGCATTGGACGATCGATCACCCACGTGATCGCTGCCCCAGGAGGTCGGGGCAGTGTCGTTAATGCCTCCCGAGAGAGCTCGAGAGAGTGTAATCGCCGAGATGGGCGACGTAATGGCGCGGGCCAAGCCGGAGATGGCGCTCGCCGATAGCGCGCCCGGGGGCAATCACTCTTCGGAGGAGCGCGCAAGTGTGTCCATCCAGTCAGGCAGGAGTCGTATCCGCCTGTTCATCGCCGCCTCGCCGAGCGTAAATTCATTCTGCTCGCCGGGAAGCCTGATCGCGTGGTTGGTCCTTTCAACCACTCCCTGGCCTGCATTTGTTTCGTTCACTGCCGTTCATGAGGGAGTCCTGCAGTGCGATGGTGATGAACTTGTCCAACTACTGGAACCTTTATAGGATTGTCTCCTTGTTATCTCTGTACGTACGAGCTGGAGTAAGACAATGTTCCGTGAGTTTGTTAATGAAAGGTGACTCGTAAAATTCCATTTTTTTGTATTTATGCCAAACACCGTTCAACTTTTGCACATCATATAACACGTTATTTCTCCAAATAAAAAAAATTAGGCCCCATAGTTTTCGCATAATTACTCAGCAAAGTCACAAAATGTCCATTGCGGTGTAGCCAAAATAAAAAAAAGTAATTAATTAATTAAAAAATACAGGAAATGAAAGTCAATGTACCAATGCATTTTATGACATGTTTGACAAAAGTTAGTTTTGAAAATTTCAGTAGTAGACAAAAGTCAAAGTTATGCAAAAACGTAGGCCTACTCATTTTCATAAATTTCAAAAAATACAGAAATTTATCGCTTTGTGTTTACAAAAGTATCTTGAAGTAGCCGACATCGTTTTAAGTATCGATATGAATTATCTTGTTTCTCAAGTTAATTATTTTTTATTATTTTGGCTACACCGCAACTGCCATTTTGTGACTTTGATAGGTCATTATTAGGGCCCGGTAGTTTTCGCGAAAAGATTTTTGCCCCACTTTGTTTCAGTGTCTTACGTGCACAACTGCAGCTCAACTTCATGATTATTGGCAGAGTGTTTTTGTGCATAGCCATTATTCATTTGACTGTGCCAATCAGTACATGTATAACTGTGACACAACACGTCTGTGATTTGCGGGTTTAACCTCCAGACGTTGTATGTTAAGGTATCCAATCACTGACCACAAAGCAGAGATGCAGGTGTGCACGTAAGGCACTGAAACAAAGTGCTGCAAAAATCTTTTCGCGAAAACTACCGGGCCCTAGTCATTATGCTAAAACTATGGGACCTATTTTTTTTATCTGGGGAAATTACATGTTATCTGATGTGTAAAAGTTGAACAGTGTTTGGCACAAATATAAAATTTTGAATTTTTACGGGTCCAGCGCTCTTAACTTATATTACACCGGTAAGGTCGGGATTACGATGACCTCACGTTCACACATCACTTACCACTTTATCACGTTCACGTGTACGTAATACGTAATCCATTGAGGGGCCATATTACGATCCTTCACGTAAAGTGCAAACAGGCAATGAAAAACATCGTGAGACAGCCTAGAAATTAATAGTTAGAGAAGGTGATTTATCGCGGGAAAAGTTGATTGTTTGCTAGGCTTCAATGTAATGTATTCATTTCTGACGCTATTATTTCGTTACTGGCGAGTCCCTTTTGACTGGGCCAATGATAACTCTGATGCGCTACTACTGGACGTCTGCGATTCGTCTGAAAACAACTAGGCCGTGGTATATAACCGTCCGCCAATAATACATGACGCAGGACGCTGCACTGATTTGCAGAATACGCTGGCAGAAATCATCCTCGCGATAAATCACCTTCTCTATTAATAGTCGAAGCTAATATGACGCAATAGAAGACATTAACTCCTCCGAAATGTGATTGGCCCAGGCGATCACGTGGTATAACTTTACGTATCACTTTAACTTAAAAGCTTGACATCGACAAGCTTTTTGCTACATGAAAGTGTACGTAAGTATAAAGTGGCGCGATCGTGATAGGTCCCATTCAAGTTCTTTCGTCAAGATGTTTCCTGCTTACATGAAAGTTAAAGTTAAGTGAACGTGAAGTCATCGTAATCCCGGCCTAACAGTATTACCCGCAATGCAACTGATGCAACAAAGCAATTGTGATAGTGGTGGCTATAGTCGCACGGTTCCATGGATATCGACTGTAAGTATGTATTTAATTTTGATTGGTTTCGCGTTTAGAGATATCCACAGTGCATTGAGGATGTTGCTATCCTTTACGAGAAAAATTTTGCAATTTTTACAAATCTTATTTACTGGAGGGAAATCCTCTATCTACGCATGAAGCTGTCTGTGAATTCGCAAATGAGAGTAATGAGTAAGAGATTGAACATTTATGTAAACCTTCTATACTTAATTTTAAATTGATTTAGCTATTGTTCATGGTTTGTTTAGGTAATTTAATCACTAGAACTTTGCTTTAGAAATACTTAACATAAATAAATCAGTGCACAAATTATTGAGAGGGGCGTGTCCTCCCCCCCCCCCCGCCCTTCACGCTAACGACACCCCTTGTTGAGTGATATGTACCACTCAAAATAATCACGTACAAATAGAGGGTGTCTTATTTAATGAAGTGGGTTATACTTGGAAGCCGCTTGAATCCACAGAAGCTGATTAACAAACGGTATTAATGAATTTTGCTGCTCGTTAGTTATCGTATAAGATATGATATTACATTAAGATTAAAATCGTACATCTAGTTCAGTTTTTGAGAAATTGTTGACATGTAATTTCTGAGATTTCCTTAGAGCTGCTTTATGGCGCCATTGCGTCTGTTTTGACAGCGTCGCAATGTCAGAAGACATATTCTGTACTTAGTTGAGCAGCTAGTATACTCTTTCTGTAACAAATGTACATTATGGTACGAGGTGGATTTCAGGACCCAGATTTATTGGAAACTTTTGTCTTGTTTTGATGTGTACTACCTATTCCCACAGTACGGCACACTTTTATGTGAACAGCCTGTATATTTTCCAAGAAGGCCACGAGGCGAGGCGGGCGGGCTAGCACGGGAGATAGTAGAGCCGAGGAGGGCGCGTGTAAATGTCGCCATGGGAAGTGATGAGGTACATGCTGCCCGCGGACTGGTCGTCCAGTTCTACACAGCCATTATGCCAGTCGTGCATCAGTGAGGCTCGTAACTCCTTCCTCGACCAAGACCTAGCGAGTGTGTGCGCGACCGTCTTCCTAGCCATGCTCCTATATACAGTCACAGCTCCTCCAGGAGTATGTTTGGGTTCAGAAGTAGCAAAGACGTGGACTGTTTCAGATTTGGCTGTCTGAGAAAGATAAGAGATTTTGGCCAGCGCTTTGAATGCTTCTCCAGAAAAAAGTAATAAGTAGGGGCCAGGAAATTTCGCGGATTCGATGATCTGCATGTTAGAATGTGCTCTGTGCATACTCAAGTCCCGACTACTTGCCCAGTAGCTGCTACTCAGTGGAGCAAAAGGCAATGGACGAATAGACGGGGCTTGAATATTCATAGGGCGATGGATTCTAGCCTCAGGTAATTGAAGGTGGGCTTTACGTCTCGTGGACAGCGAGATCATTAGAGACTGTGACACAACTTGCTACAGTGACAGGCGGTGGGAAAGGAGTCGGCCATGGCCTTTGTTAGAGGACCATCTTAGCATTCGTCTGGAGCTATTTCGGGAAGCCATGGGAAACCAAAATCAGAATGGCCGGAGCTGGGGATTGAACTCGGGTCCTCCCGAATGCGAGTCCGTGTTACCGTTGCACCACCTCGCTCCGCAAGAGCCATAAGGATTTTGTGCAATAAATGAAGTAAAGATTCTTGCAGACAAATGTTTAAAAATGAAAAAAAAATATTTAAAATTGTCAGTATATTAATAAAATTCTCTTGTACATTCCAGATAATTATGAGAATTTTCAAACCAATAATGTGGTGCATTAATACAGCGTTGACTCAAAATTTGCTTACTCATTCAGCCGATCTTGCTTTATAGTATTTAATTTTTAAATTCTCGTTTGTTGGTAGTAAAGCCCAAAATGCTTCTAGTAATGTCTCTTACGAATCCAGTAGGAATTTTTCGAGTTAGCAGTTTAACGAAGCGGTTTTTAGCCATTTTGACGGACCTTAAAGTTATATTTAAGTAAAAATACTGCATATTTTAATCTTATAAAAATGTGAATAAATATAGCGGTTTCGTTTGATAAATAAATGACAAGACACACTGTGACGTCACTCGTGTCTGGTGTAGAGTGATAACGATATGAACATGGAGCAGCACTGGAATGAAGGAGCGTGGATAAAATGGAGATCCCCGAGAAAACCCGCTGACCAAATGCGACATGCGGTTATCCGAGGGCTCATACGTGTCTTTGCCCCTAAGAAAGGTGTGATGTGGTTGCGGCGTTACACATACCGCTGTTTTTTATCATACAATGCACTCTTATCAAGCATAAAATAGTGCAAGAGCGGTTACCACTTAGTACTAAACGGTACCATGTCAACTGGAACTAGAATTTATAGATTTCTAGACATATGCCATTGCTCATGTTTTGTTGACCGAACGTGTATTGAAATCCAAAGTGACAAAATAAAAAAAAGACACAGAAAAACACAGAAAAATCTCATGTCAACTGAAATTATTCTACGTAGGAGCATTGCAAATGTTCTCAACCAAAATTAATCACGAATTTTTTTTCTATTGGTTGCTACTGACTGTGTAAATTTAATACAATATTTTTATACCCAATTACAACAGAACTTCTGTATAGTGTAAACACGGAGATAGATATTTATTTTGTACGCTTAAAATAAAATACTTAGTAAACATACAACATATTGCCTTTACTGTTACAGAAGTAATATGGCAATCAGTTTTTAAAGAACTGTTTATAACACGCCGCTGCCAGCACTGTAAATTTGTTTCGTACTTTTACCAAAATCTTTAAAACCTATAATAGTTTTGTTGTAAAATTGCAAATATTCATTGTAAGATTTACGAAAAAATTTTATGTAGGTACGTTTCTGTAGATTTATAAAATATTTATGTATAATTATGTATAATTTTAGTACATTCACAACACACTTGTGTAAGTCCAATCAATGTCTCTTAAATTTAATCGTTTTTGGGTTTGCTAGTAATTGTTTGGCAACCAATTTAAAAAATATAAGTTTTTTTTTAATTTTACAAATACTTTTTCTACACTTTTATTGTAGTACATGCCTAAAAAAATGTATTGCTATTAGTTTATAATACAAGCGTTTTCGTGTAAAGTACAGGCATTTTTAAATTGTAGGCAAGCATGGTGAGAACATTATCTCCATGTCGTGGACTAGAGCTCTGCAAGCAAGTTCTAGCGACTTAACAGCTGCAGTTCGCTTAGCCGAGAGAGGTTGTGGCGACAGCTGGTGAGCGGGCAAATTACACGCAATGAGCGAGACAGCGCTCCATGCACCTTGTTGGACTGCAAATTACGCCTCTACAGTCGCTCCAGCTCTCGTCCAAAACACAGTGGTTAACGTGAATTGACTCACTATCATCTAGGATTTATTCGACAGGGTGCGCAAATAAATGAGGTAACAAGACATCCTGCGTTGAATTGCAGTTGCTTTTGACTTGTCCGAGCAGTATTAAGGCAGCCACCTACCTCACGCTACAAATGCGTTGCAGTGTGTTCGTAAACAAGTTAGTTTTCTATGGAACTATTCCACGTTGGCTCATTACGCCAACGTACGAAAAGAAAACACACTTCAGACAAGGCCGGAACCTCATTGTTAATTCACTATTCTCATTAAAAACACTGCTTCCAAGCCCTCAAACATAGCTTAAAACGGCCTTTACAGACTTGATTCCCGCTAACACCTACCGCGAGTTGGCGGCAAGCCTTCTCGAAGGGACGCGGTAAATGGAGGGCGAATGATCACGTACAACAGACTAATACCCCATTAAAGCCTGGGTAATGCATTATTGTGAACGTCTGGTAAATATTGCGCCACACACAGAGAGAGAGTGAGAGAGAGACTTATGTTGAATAATACGCGTCTGAATATCCTTACATTTAAGAAGTACCCGTGTTAATTGGACATTGATTTTGTGTCTTGATGTTATGGTCATTGGTGCATGGAAAACAGAACATAAACTCCACATGATGCCTTTTATAGATTGGGTACTTTGGTTACCTGCTTGAAGTACGTGACCTGGCAACAGAATCGGTAGCTGTGACTGTACTCATGATTCATTTGTGAGCAATTTTGAATTGCACACGTACTTACATAACGTCGGCTCGTGAACGTTTGTTTTTGTGTGATATCATAGTTAAGTGAGGAAGAGAATGACAGTTAAAGCTTTACTTAATAACTTGAAGTACTTATATTTCACTCTAGGCAACTAACTATCTGACGGTTCAAATTAGTATTACCTGTAAGTACTTCATGTCATAAAGTATAGCTTTTATTTCCATTCTCTTTCTCATTTATCATATCACATAAAGCAAATGTTAACGAGTCGGCTTTCACCTGTAGGCTAGCCTTCAGTAATATACGTGCCTAAAAGAAAACGCGAATTTTTCAGGTTCCTACTCATGAATGCAGCTTAGACTTGTAGGCGGTTCACTTTAAAGTGAGCACTTCCTAACACCCATAATAAATAAAAATTTGTATTTATTGGGGCTATATAAGAATAGTTTTGAGAGTCGTGTGAAATATTTACGCTGGTTTTTAGTTACATGTAAGTTTTCATGTTTAAAATAGTAAATACGGAGTCATAATGGCTCACAGACGATTGTAAGCAGTGTTCAGTTTATCCTGAATAGACTATACCAGTTTTGTTATCAGGACACGTAACTTTCAACAACTATCGTAAAAGGACAATATAGTAAACTACAGCTGTTTAGCATTGTTGAAGCGCGAGATGTGTTACCAATGGCATGAACTGGAAACACTAGCAACATTCACATTCTTATATCTCTATTTTCTATGGTGGTTATATACATTTACAGACTGAATTTCTTTTACCCTAATAGTATGAGAATTTGTTTATAAATATTTTAAATATTAATTTATCAAATTTATAACTAAAGAGCATGTCTGTATTCTAAAATCACGATTACATTTCAGTGTATAAATAACAAATTATAAAACTAAAACTTCCCGTAGAGCAATGTGCTACTGTATAAGGAACAGCGCTCATTTCGGCGGGAACTGGAATTTACTTACACGTCTCGTGTTTTTCTTACGACTTCCCTATGTTGTTCTACAATATTTACTTTCAGTAGGTAAGCAGAGTGGCCACTCTAAAAGTAGCCATGTGCACTTGATAACAATGTTCTGTTTTTAATGCACCCTTTAACTACTTGTTCCCACAATATGGCTCACATTTGTCTGAATGTAATGTATAACTCCTGAGGTTGGACAGTGCGACACCTATAAGTCACGCAGCCTAGGAAAGGTTTCGAGAGAGTGGCGAAGCAGACGTAAAATGGTATCTACTGCGCAGTTACACGCCCCACATTTCCCCTCCCAGCCAGTAAGAGGGGAAATGACGGAGCCTTGAGGGTGGGATGAGCAGCTACAACCAATCAGCAACTGCGCACACGCGCGCTAGTTAGGGGTAGACGGAGGGGAAAACTTCTCCTCTGCGCATCGCCAGGACCTTTCCTAGATCGCGTGACCTATACATATCTTGTTCGCCACCACTTCCCTCTACGTAAACATAGTCCACGAGCTGACAGGCGCCAGTCGAACCCATTGTGTTTAGAGGCGATGAGGCAAGTGGTCTGCGGGAAAAAGTGGACCTTATAGCCACCCGCGCGCTTCCAGGTCCTGATCACGCTCGTGGTTCAATAGCACGAGAATGAAAAACGGAAACACTATGATACTGCACGTGCAGGAAGCTCAAGGATTGAAGAGTACAGATGCCAGAATGTACTCTTATTTTCAAGGCAGGGGCGTGGGTACAGAGTGACACTGTACCTCCCTTAGAACAGAAAGGAGGGACAGTATAGGCATTCGTACCCACCCTAAGTTTAAAAAAAATTACAATTTCTGCCAGCTGAATATTCAATATTTAGACTCGAAAACTTCTTAAATAGCACCAATTTGCACACTAAAATCCAAGATTTCCCGAGGAGACCCCCGAACCGCCTCCACACCCAGCTTTAATAAATCGTTATAGGAAAAACCTCAGAAATAAATTTCTGTCTACATCTTACACCACTCTCCCCCCCCCCCTTTTTTTTTACAAGAATACCATCCGCCGCCACTGCACGGAATATGAGCGTAGAAACCCTAAAAATTCCATTAGTAGTTATTTTCAGTATTTTTTACTCTCTGTAATGACATCCGATATGACTAAAGTAAATCCCGGTGTCTTTAGGTAATTTTAAGGTTAACTCTAGTGCATGTTAGAAAGAATACGTTTTCTCTTATAGGCGAGTTTTGTCACAGAGGAAAATTCTTCCACTCATTGCCGTGGTATAGCTAACGGGTGTGATAAAATATGAAACCGTAGTAAAATTATATTTAACTAGGCTTGACAAAGAGAGAAGTCATTTAATTTAATTTTGAAGTAAACAACAATCAGATTTTGTCTTTGAAATTACCAATTACATGTAACTTAAAATTCTGGAAAGCTCAGTTATTGGTCAGTTTACATCTGTTCCCGATACCAGCGCTCAAGAGCGGCAGGAATTTTCCTTGTATAACTAAACTTCAGGTGGAGTCCCAAGTGAGATAGCCTTCAGTGCGAAATGTTCCGAACCGGTTTTTAACGACTTTCATATCATGATCTGCAAATTTGTGAGTGATCGTATTTCACGGTTGAAATCGGCAACCGAGTCTTGTTCACAATATGCTTGGCAACACAGCGACATGTGTAGGAGAATCCCGGTCATTCAGTATTTGAATGGCTGCTAATGATCCGCCGTGTAGGCAGTGTTGCCAGATGCAGCAGAACGAGCGGAAAAAATCCTGGTACGTTGCCCGTTAGTCAGGTTGCATTCTCTACGTTACTTTTATTAATTCACTAGTACTAAATACGTAATCTATGATATTTTTGTTAAAGTGGGTGTCATTGCAACATTTTAATTGTTTTACTAATTGTTATATTATGGCGATATATAGTTTGTGGTATAGTTTTCACAGTAATGAAAATTTTCTAGCGTTCATAGTTTTTGTATAATGGCATATTAAAGCCCAAATTTGCTTAAAACGATTTTGTATAAGAAACGAATACCAGCTGACGTACAGAAATGAAATAATTTACACTTGAAAACAGTGTCGCGAGCTACGTCAAGATGTGTATAGACTGTTCACGGTTAAAGTGAGCACTGTTTAAATTTTTCTTTCGTGTATTTTGCATCCATCTTTACTATTTTCAATGTAAAAACTGTCATAAAACTAAAAAACAGTGTAAACGTTTCACCACACTGAAAAATAAACACTGTTTGCCTCAATAAAATACATTTCTCGGTTATTGTAACAGTCTAAGAGTGCTCAGTTGAAAGTGAACAGACTATACAATACCAGTGCATTGAAATTTTTGTATTTTTAAATTATTACATGAAATTGACAATTAATTTCAAATTCAGAAACCTTTAAAAAATACAAAAAAAATATTCAGTGTGGTTTTATATGCATGTCTAGGTGTATCGCGTGACACTGTACTTCACTGTGAATTGTTTCATTGCTGTAACTCGCCTGGTTTTCGTTTCTTGTATAAAACCGTTTTATGCAAATGTGTGCTTTGACGCGCTAATATAAAAAACTATGAAAGCTAGAAAAATTTCATGACTGAAAATTAGCCGCAATATGTGTCTATAAATAAAACAATCTTTATCTCGCACAAATATAAAAACTATCAAAACAATTAAAATTTTTTGGGGAGCCCTCCCTCCCTCTTAACGAGGTATATTCTGTTTTAAAGAACTTCAGTAAAATTTGAGACCTACTTATTGGCAAGTGTTAATATGTTGTAATATGAGTCACAGTGCTAGAAAAATTTTACAGTACAAATAGTGTTGTGTCACTGAGTTGGAAAATCTATCGAGTATTTCGTATTTAGTAGGTAAATTTTGTTACATGTTAAAATTCAATAAACGTTGTTACATTAAAATTTTAATATTAAACTAGCAAACAGGTTGTATTATTATTAAATGCATGTACAAAATCTTGTGACGTCACCATTTTCTAGCTAAAAGTGCCAGTTGGAACACGGCAGTGGATACTTTACTAAAGTCCTATTTAGTTCCCCCCCCCCCCCTTCTATCACCAGGCCCGGTCTCCTACGGGCTGAGTGGCTTGTAGTTGTCCATACCTCTGTGTTTGAATGGCATTTTGAAACTGCAGACACATATTACTACTGCAGTTTTTTTCTCGTGTGTAGTAAATTAATGATGCCGTTTTTATTTTACGACCGTTCTATTATACGTTATTGTACTGTAGAACTACAGTTCGTTATAGTCAATTGCTAACTTACGTGTGGGCATGCCAGTCAGAGTTTTTTTCTACTGACGTGCAGTTACGAGCTTGTTTCGAAAGTGCTTAATTAACAGAGATCAATCTGCACTCTCAATTGCGGAGATTGCGTAACGATGAATGATTTATGCGAGGTAACGGGTCCTGTGGCACCATTACCGCGTCGAAGGCTGTTCGAAATGTGTTAAGTACGATATTAATTTTGATTGGCTGGTATCAGTAGAGGGCCGTAGTTGTCTGCCTCGGCGGAGTACCACGTGGTGCTCATTATTTTAATGACTTTTGATTTACATTTTAATACCCTCCAAACAGAACGACACCTGTCTAGGTATCGCCCACGTATTTATTCCCGCGGTGTTTTTTCTGCGTGGTCGTAAGTGGGCATTGCAGCAATAAATCCACTAATAATGGACTCGAAACTATGAATTGTGTTCGTTTATTTCTTTAATGCATAGCGGGCATAGCGGCCATTTTCCATACGACTTCAGTCTCCTCTGTATTTAATCCTTACTTTGGCAGGTGCATCAAATGTCCGCCAACGTTCATTCTTCATTCCCTCCCCACCAACGAGCTATATAGTTAACATAGAGGGGCGGAAACGCTTCCAAAGTGAAGCCCAATTGAACGGCGGTTTTGACCCCAGAAAACATGGCGAACAGCAGTGTGGCCAACATTATGTTGAAAATTCCGTCATATGTTCGCATAAAATCCGTTACTTTATAACTCCACTATGTTCCCGCTAAACACAGGAAAAAATGCCAATAATTATTGCAATATATTATACTGTAATAATGTTTAAATTAGCGTAATCGCTCTGGTCTCTCGACCGGATATAAGAGTCCACCATTTTATCTAGAGTCAAAATACCACGTTCAATTGGGCTTCACCTCAGAGCCTTGGAGATTGCTGTTACCGCCCCCCTATGTTTACTATATAGCTCATTGCACCCCACCCACAGACGTGTTGACAGTTCAAGCCATAATTTTGTATTCGTATGAAACAATGTTAGTTTTATAGACGTTACTTGCAATTACATTAAACAAAATGTCTCGACCTGTTTTCGCATAGTGGCATTTAAAAAGTCAAAATTTGAATGTTTTTAGTTCATGACCCCCCCCCCCCTTCCACATAAAACAATAAACATAATGGCACGAAATAATACACAGTGAAAGTAGGCCTAAATGCACGGTACGGCTTTACATATATAAATAACCATTCAAACAATGTTTTGTATTTTAAAAAAAAATCTGAAATTTGGAAATTTTTTAACTACTTTCAGAATTTTTTTATATTAAAAATATTTTGTATTGGCTTTTATGTACTAAGTCCTAGCCTGTGACATGTACTTTTACTGATTATTATTTCGTTTCATATGTTGGTTTTATTTTTTTTTTGGGGGGGGGGGGTTATGAACTAAAAACATGCAAATTTTTACTTTGAAATGTCATTGTGGAAAAACTGGCTGAGCCAAATTTATTTTGTAGCAGGATAATGTACTCCCATAGTAACTTCTACACCACTAACACTGTTTCATACAAATACAGTTATGATTTATTTTTCTTTTGGAACGCCTTAATAAATAATAAAGGTCTTAGCCAATAACTGCTTTATAGAGGTTATCGTTAAAACAAAAGTCTTGACAAGAGCGTTGTACATGATGCGTTTTCTACTGCAAGTGAGTTGTGGTTCATGTATTATTTTATCGGTCAGTATAAGAACTGGTCAAAATACTTAGGAGATCGGCCATGATTAATGAGGGAATTATACCAAACCGTATAGGGGCGTGTCTTCCTTTTGCTGTGGTCATTGGTCGGTTGTTCCATTTCATGGATAATGGCCGTGATCCGATACTTGCGTGTTTTACTGGCTATTTTTTTTTTCAGTGATATCAGGTATAGTTCTGTTACTACTGGTGGTCGCTGAGGATGATTTCTGCTGACTCCTCGCGCGAGGCTACACGACGATGGAGTAATATTAATGGTGAATGTGTTGTACCCGCCGAGATTTTTGCACGTAAGTAGAACCGTTCCTTGCTTTTTCGGCCGCGAGAGTAAAAGCTTTAAAGTTCAGTGGCATACACACGTGTATCGTTCTTGGAATATTATTCTTAATCATATATCAGTCACACATTCTAAACAGCTTTGGAAATATCTTCCACCGCTCGGTTGTACAGGCAGGTTGCCGCGTTAAAATATTACTCGAAACTAAATTTCCATGCTAGGCAGCCAACGTAATAAAAATATTCTGCTGTGTTTCCAAAATAATTTTCAGTGCATGTACATTTTTTGTGTGAAGTTGTTCCTTCATTAAGAAAACTTTTGAAGTGCTAAAAATGTCTTTTTGGAAACAGGGGAAGAAACGGACATTCGGTGTGAAAATTTCGAAGAGACATTCAATATAAGAAGGTATGTCTTGGAAAGTAATGGCATGCAAAATTACCGACGATAAACTAAGATAATTGCAATGAAGTATGCGCGTTATGCTTATTTAGTAAAAAAACTTATTCGGAATATAATAATGGTTTAAGACATTTAAAGAGCACACTTATGTAACCTTGAAGTATAATTAACTTACGGTCAAAGAAGTGTTTTATAAAAAAGGACATAACATTTATAAATTGTGGTAAGTTAAATGACCACAATTAGCATAACATCAACTAAACCACTCTCAAAATTGTTATAATTGAATTTGTTAATATTTTTCGTAGGTTGATACACATTTGTGTATATGCATACACGCACTTAGGCACAAAGGCACACACATGGAATACGTCTAGTTGAAAATTGCAGTGATGTTTTAAAATCCTTTCCTTATAATTTTTAAAAATCTGCAATTGTTTCGTGATTTTATGACAAAAGGTACCAGTTTAGACTTGCATGTAATGCCGTTTTCTCCTAAGAATGGAGGGGCTTAGAATTGTGGTTGTGGTTGGCATCAGAAGGATAAAAAAGAGAAATTAAATCGAGACATGGATAGTGGTGGCAACCGAACAAAATAAGGTTCTCAACTTCTGTTTCTAACAGGTTACTAAAAACCTTGAAGAATTAAAACAAGGAGAGGTTTGGAGTCATACTAACTGTAATTTTTTTAAATCTTGTATAGGTTGTAGTCTAAAGCAAAGAAAGGGAGAAAAAACTAACAGAAAATTATAAATTCCAGCTGGCTGTATTTCATGAGATTGTATGCGTGAAAGTAAGGATGTATGTCGTAATAGTTAAATCTGGTCATACATTGTTACACACAGCCTAAAATGGAACCGAATTAATTTCGAGTGTCCGCATTGGGAGACCAAATACTTTCGACCTTTACAGACCAACTCGGTAAGTTAATCACGCCACAAGTATACATGATGTTCATAAATGTATGTTGCAAATTTTTCGAGCTTATTCCTTGTTAAAATGAGGCATGACAAGTTTTTGGCTGGCCCAAATCTTAAGGGAGAAATTTGCGACTGAAAACCAGTTGTTAAAATAACCGAAAGTTAGGAGAGATAAGTAATGGCATTCCGGATGAGTTTTAATAATTATGCTGTCTACGTCTGGAAAAAAATACAATTTCGAATACATTTCACCTTCATTAAATAATAGGGTTAACTGTACCTCCTGTGTATCGTGTGTTGCCTACCTGTCAGGTTCACTCGATGTTGTGACTAGGCGACATTTTTTGTTTATTGAGCCCTCCTGCTACAAATAGTGTCATATAATTACCAAAAAATGCAATGTTAATATGTTCTATGAAAAAATGGCTTGACCAACTCCACTATCTACTAAAGGTGAACGGTATTCGAAAACACTTCTTTTTTATTTTTAATTGCAGGCCTTTTTATTGTTAGATCGCACCTGTTAGTTCATTATTATTCACCTTGCTTTGATTAATTAAAAATATTGTTTTCCAGTGTCAATTCTGAATCGTGGGTTTCTACCTTAAGATTTGCGCCAGCCAGAACTTTACATAACTTTACCAAAAATTTTTAACCAGGAATCATCTCGCAGAATTTGTAACATACTTTCTTGAACATCCAGTATAGGATACCACAAGTCTCGTCGTAGAAGACCTAACATACAAGCTAGGCCTACAAAAAAAAAACGCCAACTGTTGAAAATTCGACGACTATATTTACTTCTCATAATAAATACAATTTATAAAAGAACTGGAAGCAGTAGATTATATTTTAATGTGAAAATGTCAACGCAGAGTGAGTAAAGTTGATTCATTCTTCGTCGCCCTGGTGGAGAGTTTGGCTGGCTGTAACCTGCCGTGATGTGTGTGGACTTGCGACCGCGTTGTTGGCATAACTGGTTCCTATCTTCGACGAATGAGGTGAGTTGGGAAAGGAGGAAGGGGGTGATAATGGTCCTGCGATATTTTATGCAATAACCGGGCGAGCAAAAAAAAGTTGTAAATAAGTTGAGGAGTTTGAAAACCGCAACCAGATAAAAGTCCGCGAAGGAACAGATTAGAAATAGTTATTTATCTTCTCGGGAGCGACAATACGGCGACAAGTTGTCGCTAAGACCACGTCATGGTCCTCTGGCTGGTACAGTCTGTGCAGCTTCCAGATCTGCGGATAGTCTAATCGTCTCAGTGGAGCTCATAATCCCCTTAGCTGATTCAGTCGCGGAAAGTGCGATTTAATTCGCTGTGTTCGGTTTGGACAGCTTACCTGCTAAATTTACCTAGCGAAAATTGAACGTGAAGACAGCTTTATTAATTACCATAAATACTTATGCAGATCCGTTTGGGCTTGATTGATTTTTTTAAAGCTTTATGCCCCTACCAGGTGGTGATTCAGGCTAACTCGAGTATTCATACCTAAGGCGGCCATCTGTTCAGGTCACTGAAATAGTTTGGGATTTGACTAATCTGCTGTACGTCGTTGAGTGAATTATTCTTATATGTGGTTTACGGTAAAGTGAGGACTTCTAGAAACCATCTTGTAAATAATAATAATAAATATATTACTGACATGTCACAATTTATTTCTGCATTATTGGTACATTATCTCCCTCCCCCTCCCCGCGGTGGGGCCGCGGTGTCTGATGGGTCAGACCTCTCGCCTCCCACCAAGGCGATCCGGGTTCGATTCCCGGCGGGTCGGTCCCCGGATTTCGGATGTGGAAATCGTGCCGGACGATGTCGCTGGTCGGCGGGTTTTCTCTGGGATCTCCCGTTTCCTCCGCCCATTCATTCCGGCGCTGCTTCATACTCACCTCATGTCACCCCTCACCAGCGCTAAAGACTTCGATGTTAAGCGCTGACCAAAATCTGTCACTCACTCCCCCCTCCCCCCGCCCTTTCATTCCGGCACCTCTTCATCCTCATCTAATGTCACCCTTCATCAGCGCTAAAGACCGAGATGTTAAGCGCTGACCAAAATCTGTCACTCACTCCCCCCTCCCCCCGCCCTTTCATTCCGGCACCTCTTCATCCTCATCTAATGTCACCCATCATCAGCGCTAAAGACCGAGATGTTAAGCGCTGA
>PNEQ01069426.1:0-37858 GCA_003012365.1 Medauroidea extradentata | reverse complement strand
AGTTTACTTAGAAAAGTTGCTTGAAATTAAATTAGCTTTAAAATGAGTCCAAACACGATATAAATCCGATAAAATTGACACGTAAAATTAAATACTTTTCTCTTGCTTTAAAGTTAAATTTAAAATTAAAAAGAAAATTTTAATGTAAATTTCTCTATTCGCATCCCCAATTAATATGTTGGATCCCGCCGTATACATCATTATACCTGGTTAAGTTGGCCTACTTAATTTGTTATAAACAATAAAGAAAAAAAATATTAATTAAGACAAAAAAAATTTAAATTACTGTATGATAACAGGCCAAGTAAGTGCTACGTGCCAGTGCACGTCACAATAAGTTGCCCATACATGTTTGTTTATTTCTGGTAACGCCATTAAATGTTACAATTTTGATCAAATTTAGAAAAATATACAAGAAAAAGTTAAATTTTTAATAATTGTATTAACTTAATATCTGTAGAGTAGGCTATCCATTGCTGTAATTTGAAATAATTCCATTAACATTGCCCACCTAATCCTAAAAAGATTTATGTGCTTCTAGTATTGAAAATATATTATTTGTCTGAGATCTAAAAAATAATCTCAAGAAAATCACACACACTTTAAATTTTATTGCAATCATAATATACCTTTACTGTTGACCACGGTCGTAGAAGATCAGGTCTGGACACTCGCCTATCTAACAATGTATTTTGCTTGACCCCCTTGTTTGGCTGTAGTTCGACAAGTCACCGAGAATGTCGTACTTTTTGGCACTGTTTTCCGGGCGGTCGGACTCAAACTCCGTCCACTTTTTTCCATTGTTGAATTTATAAAGTAAATAAAGATTGCTGGAGCCATTTCTTCAATTTGTGAGCAAAGAAAGTATTTCATAAATTTATAAAAAATATGTTTTGATAAATAGTTTATCTAAGCGGAAAGGAAGTGGCCAGAGTTTAGTCCGACCGCCGTAACATCAGCGCCAATAAAACATAATATTCTTGGTAACTTGGTGAACTACAGCCAAACAACAAGGGGGCAAATATCCATGCGAGTGTCCAGACCTGTTCTTCTAAGGCCGTGCTGTTGTCAGCTGGAAAGCACATGGTGGTGGAAGGATATGTAATATTTTGTTTACATTGCCCTACTTTTTTATGATCTGTCAAATAATGGAATTCTTATATGGTATGGACAATAGACCTGACGGTGGAATAATTTTGTACCGCCAGATTTTGTCCGTTAAATACGAAGTCGCTGAATGGAGGTCTGATAAAACGAGGGTTGACTGTACTTGGCTTTTTGACTGTAGGTAGTATGTAATCATTAAATATGTTTATTATGGGATGAGAATTTTCTCCACACATAATTTAATTGTATACTATATTAAATTGTAAATTTAATTTCCCAATGTAACAATTGTATTACTCTAAATTTTTGTCATCAATTTAAATGAATTGCTTTAGTTGCAACTGTCTGTTGTAATTTTGATTTAATTATTTTATTTCAACATGCAGGATTAGAGTACGTAAAGTATATTGTTTACATTGTTTAAACTATGTAATAAATCTGTTTCTCCTGAGGTAAGAAGTTTTTACACAAATATTTTATTCATGTAGTAGGCTTTTTAATTTGTGGATTGTGAGAAGCCATAAGTTAGGTATTACTGTACATTTTTTACAGTCAAAATGTACTTAGGAGTTGTAACTTTCAGTTCTAATTTTTATTTTATTATAGGCATACTTAATAAACTTGCAAAAATAGAGCACACAAATTATGTTGGTGTGTTTACTATGCAGTCAGTGTTTTCGGAGGCATGTATTTTTCATGCAAATATTACAAAACGTAGAAGTATTTTGGACATACATAATTGCAGCAAATGGTTTGTCACACAACCGGACAATACATGCAGACAAGCAATAGGATGCTCTTGGTTGTTTACTGTCAGGTTTTCTTTGACTCACAGTTTGCTGCTATGGCATATATCCATAATATTTATTTGATTTTCAACTTGCCCTATTGCAAGAATGGTTTAGAAACAAAACAAATGTAATATTAGTAATACATTAAAACTAGTAATATGTGCAAAGTGCATTGAACTGGACAAAGAAATAAATGATTTCTTTTATAAAGCATAAAATATTGGGTTTAAAAAAATGTATTAGGTCAGGGAAAATTTTCAATTTGGGTCGGAAAAGTCAGGGATTTATATTCCCAGATATTTGTAGCCACCCTGTAGGGTAAGGGCTGTATGCAAGGATTAGAGGTTAGATCTTCAAACGACAAATTTTATAAACATAAAGAAAGGTATTTGTACATAATTAAAATATAAAGAACCAAAAGTAAATAACTCGTAAGACTTTAAATATTAAAAGCTGCCTAATGCAGTGAAATCTCATTATAAAGTACATCAATAAGGCCTAGATTTTTTAACTTGGTAATGAAAGTACTTTATTCTGAAACTTACTGGATAACAAGGCACTAAGGGATCAAAATTGATGTGTAAATGTAAGCATATATCTGTATAGCAGCAAAAAATATATTTTTTCCAGAGTAGACTACAGCTAGGTCACTAATGGTTTTAATTATTTTTAATTTATGCATATACCGTATTTTTCCGCATATAAAACGATAATTTTTTCCCGATTTCAGTGGTCCCAAATCACTATTCTCATTATATGCGGAGTCGTATTATATTGGTGCGCAAAAGGGAAAATAATCCCAAGGTCTGCCTATATGCCGTTTTTGCGTGACGCAGTGTCATGGCTTGTAATGTCAACTGACACGTCGCTTCTGTAAAGCTAAGCGTGGAAGGGGGGGAGGTGATGATGCCTGACTGGGAGGGGGGTAGTTATTTTTAGATCGTCCAGCCCGGGCGCGCGTGTTTTTCTGTGAATGGAGGTGCACTCTAATCGCAACAGTCAGTCTTCATCTTGATTTGCTTATGTACGGTTGTTATGGTAATATTAAGTTTTGTGTGTGCTAGATATAGGTAAAACAAAGCATGTTACATATAACGCAGAATTCAAACGACAAGTGGTAAAACATGGGAATGAAACTAATAATTTAGAAGCAGCCTGAAAGTTTGGTGTCAACGAAAGTAACGTGCGTCTTTGGAGGAAAAGTATAGAAAAACTTATGATATCAGAATCGTCCTGCGAAGCTTTTAGGGGAGCTAAACACGGGAAGTTTCCTGAACTAGAAGATGAGTTGACATTGTTTGTGCGGCGACAGCGCAACAATGCGATGCCGTTGACGTCGGACATTCTTCAAGCGTAGGCCCGTGAAATCGCTAGTGAAAAAGGAATCTCATTGGTGACTTTTAAAGCTTTACGCGGCTTGATTACACGGTACATGAAACATGCCTGGTTTTCTCTGAGGCGAAGAATGTCTGTCAACGACTACGTGAGTGCTTCCATTATAACCACGTTGACTAGGTACAATACATGCAAAGCCAGTCCTGACGCCAGCTAAGCAGACGTGGGCGACTAGCGTAGCGTAGGTCTGGCAACGGTGGCAACAACACTGACGTCACAGTGTCTGCGTTCCAACCTCCCCCTCCTTCTCTAGACTCGCTTCCCATCCTCTTGTTTACCGTTACTGGTCTGCATCATTCCCTCCCTCCGCTGCTTTCCGCCTCCCCTTCCCCATTGTTTGCTCGTATGCTCTGCTCTAGATCTTCTTTCATGCCGCCGGCTGCCACACTGACACTACCTACCAGCACGGCCAGAGCCTCGGCGCACAGCATTCACTGTATGGCGCTATACGGCCATGCAATTTTATTTTCCGATTTGAAAGTGTAACATACCCCATGTTGAGGACTATAAAAAATATTACAAATTGAAACAAATGTATAAACAATCAAGTTTTACTCATCAAAAGCTACAAAGTTGGCAATTTAACATATGGAAAATCCAAATATGTATCCACACAGTGGACATTACTAGCGTTTGTGAGACGGAAAATTAATATTTGAAAAATTTACAAATTATATTAATTCGTTTTACAAGGATCACAAAGTATATAGACTGAAAAAAGAAAATATCTGGGCAAGTCATCACAAAGGTAGTTGCTTCCGCTGGCTCCATAATGTCAAAATCTGGTGTTACAAAGCTAGAAGTTAATAAAGCAACACACGTGTGTGCAAAAAGGCATCGGGCAATCAAGCAACAAATAATCACAACAGCTAATAAGTACCAAGTGGAAAAGTCAAATAGCAAAGAACAATAGCAAACCTTACAAAAAAACATTTAAAGACAAAGAGACAATTTTTCATCATACGGCGACCGAAAAAGGAATTTAGAAAAACATAACAAGAATCAAACTAATTTAAGCACGAAACATGACGGCAGCCGCCTTGCTCGCCATGGGGGGACAAGTCCACAACGTACCCTATCACACTAACTAGGAGCTCGGAAGCACTTACATACTCAGTGCCCACATCCAGAAGAGAAAGGAAATTGAGATGACGGCCCACGCAAGTACCTTAGTTCCACCTGGCCAGAGTCTAGCTAACTCGCCTGCGCAGGGAAGAGGAGAAGGGGAAGCATAGAGTAAAATCAAGGCAATATAGCGATACAAAACAACAGCTTTCCGAGCCATCAAATAGTCACGTGGTCCACTGTGCACCGCCGACGAGAGCGATGTAGGCACCCAAACGGTGCAATAGTTTCAAAATTGCCATTCGCACTAGGGGTGTGCGAAGCTTCGCATTGTCGCAGTCGAATCAAAGATTTTTGTTCCTTCGACTTCATCTTCGACCAATAAAAATCTTACAGTTGAAAGTCGGTCGAAGGTAACCACAATTCGCATCAAAACAGACAAAATTATTTATGTGGAGCAGGTAATTTTCCGTTTATTTGTAATTGTATTATTCTGTATAACTTTCACTTAAAAACTCAAATTCATGGCACAGCGGTGAACTATTTATTTAGTTTAGGCTACATTTGGCGGCAGAATTTCACTTAGGCCGGAGTCACAATAATCCAACAAAACTATACCGGCGCAACAAAAACAATATCTGTAGCCAGTAAATCAGTAAGTACATTACAGTACCATTTATCCAGACTTCCAAACACCGGAATATTCTAAATAACGGACATATTAAAAATATTTCCCTACATACCTTACGCATCAAACATTTTTTTTAGCTCAATACCACTGTAATTTCTGCTTTCCCGCGAATATATATTACGTAAACAACAAAGAACTAAGAATCATAGAAAACTGCATACCAGTAGTACTGCAAGCTTTAGAGTAAAATCAGCATTAAAGTGGTCCCGATCACGGTCTTATAATTATGGCCGTGGTCCCGATCACAAATGAGAAATTCTTTACGGAGTGTGGTGCCTCCATGTTGCTCATTCATCTATGGTGTTGCCGACGATGTTATTGTTTACGTTTCCCGTTCTTAATTTTTTTTTCTGGAGTGAAATTCCACTATTGTGACGTTTAAAAAATAACGGTATATTACGGCGGCGATTTATTATGACTTTAATCTTAAACCGTAAAGACTGCAGATTGATTTAAATCTGAATTGCCATTTTCGGTAATTTTAGTTTTGTCATCAGCGATAATGAACAAAGAAATTAACCTCTTGTACAAAGTGGAAATTAGTGGTTGTAAATATGGCTTCTTCTAGCGGTTGGAAGGGAGTAGGCCTAAAATGTTACGTCTCGTAGACAGGTGTTCATGTTACATTAAATGAAATTTGTTTTTGTTAAGATACGTTGACATTTAAGTATTCCGTAATATAATTTCGAGTTATGGAAGTTATAATCTCACTAAAAAAAATCCTAGTTTATCTTATGCACCCCCTGTTTTTAACCCAAAATATCATTAGAAAAAAATTTGTTAGGCTACATGAGTAAATACGGTATATTAAAATATTATTTTCATTATCAATTGTTTGTAATACATTTTTTTTCTTTGCTGTCTGATGTGAAAAAAATTAAATTCTTCGACTTCGCTTCGCATTTAAAAACAGACCTTCGCACGTGCCTAATTCGCACTATATGCAAGGTCGCATTATATGCGGAGAAATATGGTAGGTCACTTGGGGAATGTAATGCTTGATAAAATCACTTCAGAAAATCTTGCATTTGTAAGATACAGAATGAAAAAAAGATTCAGTCATAGTCCTAATTTAAACACAAAAAATGTAGTCAACCGAGTATGCAGTGTTTCTTTTTTTTTTCCCCTTAAAAAACTGATTTATATATATATATATTGTTTAATAACTGTATCTTCCACAAACTGTCCAACATCATGCATTGACTTCATGATCTGCACTGGTACATTTTCTGTTTTGGAAATGAATTCAGACAATTTTTCGAAACACATCATGGCTTCTTTTGCAGTGACTGGCTCTTCTTCAATTTCTTCGTCTTCTGAAGATTCACCGACTGCTGATTGATGCTGGACAATTTCCTTTACTATTTCAGCATCTGTCAACACTGGTGTGTTTCAACATCACAATCGAAAGTTGAAATATTTTTCAAACGAATTATTTTTGTCGAACTGCAAAATACTTGACACATCTTGCCAGCACCATCAATCACCAGCAGCAGCTTCGCTTGCAGAACTTAAGGTTGCCTGGTCCTGAGTCAAACCATCATCTCTTCTGCATAACTGCCAATTCTTACGATTTTCCAGTACATTGTACGATTTTGTGCCCTATTGTATGGTTGTACGATTTTCAGCCTTTTCAATTTTTTTCGCCGTTTGGTTAATTCATATTAAGAAATCTGGTACTGAAGTCTTGTTATTTCAGTATCGAACATGTGGTATGTAGATCTGCCTTACAGTGTCATATTTGATAAAGAAAACTGTACTGCCATAGTTTCGGGAAATTGCGTTTTTGATTTATAGCCATTGTACAATATTATTCACTACAGAATACCGTATTATTCACGCATCGTACGAACGTACCCCGAACACTGCCGAACACACCCGATCGGTTGTAGTTGTCTTCCTGGCGAAATGGCCGTCGTGACTCGTGCAAACAAAAGTCGCGAGACTGTTTTAATTAGAAGTGTTTTTCCAGTTTACCGTTTCTGTGTAGTAATTGCTCAAGAACACGCATCAAATCTTGTGAACTGAAGGAAACTATAGTTTGATTCTTATTTTTCCAGCAAAAATGGAAGCGCACGTCGTAGTTGCGTAGTGTTTGCAAACAAGGTTTTTGCCAAGCTTAAATATATCATTTGGTTACTGTGGCGGCGTATACTGCCGGTACTTGTATCGACGTCGCATATTTAATAGCCGTGAAACATAGGAATATTGCAAGTTGCATGTCTGGGAAATACAACTTTGCTGTTTTTACAATTACGTTTCTGTATACAGTAATTGCCGAACCGTGCGGATGTTAAAAACTGTTCAAAAATCTGCACATTCAACGATGTAAGATTTATTTCTCAAATCCACAGTATTTGCAGCGTCGAAGAGTTGTGGTTTAGATGTGCCAAGTGTGATTTAATTACCTAATTTGCACTCTAAGAATTTTTCGTGCATTTATGGAACTGTGAAAGAGAATTTGAAAGCTATGTTACCAGAAATCGTGATGGAGGGCCCTATGTATTGGTGTATTAAAATCGGTAAAGTTTGTAAACTTGCAGAAACCAAAACTACCTGTACTAGGTTTGTTTATATTTATATGAATATTAAAATTCAAACAGTTGTTATGATGGTACAACAAAGTAAGCCTACTGGAAATACTTTCAGTGATGTCCCTGTTTTTGTTTTCTTTATAATAGCCCTAGGGAAGCTATGGAATTTTAGCCAGGAACACAACATATGAATAGGAGTCAAAATTGTAGCTAATTTTATTAATAACTTGGCATGTTCTAAATTTATTTTGCATAAAAAATTTTGACATGTTCACAGTGTAGTATTTTATTTAAAAAATAGCTAAAGTGTTTTAGTTCGATGGCATTTACATGCAGACAACACGTGAAATGCCGCAACTCGTTTACGCACAATTTTACTCATTTTGAAAATTGTACTATTTCTGAATCCTTGTGGTTGGCAGCTATGCTTCTGTCCTCTTCACATCCGTTTACAATACCGAACTTCCTCCAACAATTTACTATAGTCTCCTTTACATTCCACCGACCACCTGTTAAGATTTCAATAGCTTGACGGACATTGATGTTGGTGGGCAAATTGCACCTGATATTGATCAGGACTCTATCAACAAGCCATTTACAAAAGTACACTTTTGCATTTCGAATGATGCCTGCAACACAGAAGTGCAGTTTGCTGGTAGAAATTCTAGTTAAGCATTGTCTAGTCACACGTCAACATTATGGGCAGCACAGTTGTCAACTAACAACATTATCTCTCTGCATCTCTTTGTCTGTTTCTACTAGCCACTTGAAAAATATGTCTTTTGACATCCGTGCTTTCATGTGGCTGACATAGTCAGCTGGAAGTGATGACACTCCTTTAAAACACCGAGGATTTTTTAATTTGCCTATCACTAATGGACGCAGCTTTGTGGTTCCAGTAACATTGCAGCAGAATAACACAGACAACCTTTCTTTTATTTCTTCCAACCCCCCTCCCCGCAAGCTTTTTTCGCCTTTGTATGCCATGGTTTTACTGTAAAACCTCATTAATTCAAAGTGCTCGGTACCGAAATTTTGTACAGCAAATTATCGATTTTTAAAGCAAAAAAAAAAAGTAATTTTTTTGTTAAGGTACAAAGCACCTTCGGTGTTACTACATTCATAAACTGCTAGTTTTAGAGAACTGTTATGCATTATAATTAAAAAAGAGAATAGTAGTTTGAAATAATTGGACCAAAAAAGTTTGTTGCATTTTTCTTGGTCGTTGAGTGCCACGTTTTTCTTGGAGATAACTGTACTGCAAGTAGGGCGCATCACGTCTACTAGACTGTCGGCAACTTTGTGCTTCCCCTTCCCTTGTTCCAACGCTCGATGTCTGCCATGCGTTGCCTTTGCAACAGCATGTGATGGTATTACTGCTGTGTTTGCCGACATATACGATGACCCTGCACATAAGACCAGTCACAGTTTTAAAAGTACGAAAACTTGAAAAATAGTAAATTATTGCTTTTGAAATTCCCTACAGAGAAATATTTTTTTCCTTTGCCAGAAACATAAATATTTAGTTTAAATATTACTTATTCACTTATTGCTGTTATATGAGTATCAGAGAAGACATATAAACCAACAACATAGGGCACTTGTGCCGCCTGAGCGCCCAAGAACCACGGAAATGCACGGCTCCCGCTGTGGTAACATGTAGCTGGCGACATCATCAGTTGCCGGCCGCAGTGCACTACTTGGCAACGCACGCCACATGGCAAGCCGGGCTGCAACAGTTGCTTGCAGAGCATTCCTGTGCGCTGTTGTCGCCAGCCAACCTGCCTATTCTGTGGCCAACACTAGACAAATGAATTTGTGGTACGGTACGTAGATCCTAGTTTTATCTGCCCGAGTCTTTTGTGCTGGCGAGACAAATGATTTAGGCATGTAGTATCTAGATCTTAGTTTTCTGCACCCAAGAGTAATGTGCTGGCGAGACATAGGACTATGCACGTGCTCCAGTTGTGTTGAAGATGTATTGATTGCTTCGCTGCTATGTAAAAGTGCCTAGGTCACGAATATAACGCCCAGACGCTGTGTCAGTTAAATATAATTTGAATAGATAAGATGTTGAGTGATGCACGGCGACAGGCAGTGCAGCCGGCCACGTGGTTGTACGGCATCAGTGCAGTGCACACAATGTGGCAACATAGCACTGGAGGCAGCAGACACTGTGACCTTGACTGCTATCTGTTCTCTCCTCCCACGAGTTGCCAGTTACACGACACCAGCCGAACACGGGAAACAAACATGTGCTTTTTTATTTTGCCATTCTGCTGGCCGTATTTTCCTAGAAGCTGCATTGTTGACTGGTGACTCATGCCTGTGAGCAAGAGAGTTGGGGGGAGGGAGATAAGAGAACAAGGACTAGGAGGCACGTGCAGGGTGACACAACTCTTGCATCTGCTTTGCGGAGGAAAGGGCAGTGGAGTCGTCCTAAAAATAAACCAGCTTTGCCTTAGAGTGGAGGGAGAGGGAGTTGATGCCGTGTGACCAGCTCCCTTCTTCCTCATCCTCTCCTTCCCTCATTCACGCCGCTTCTCCCTGGCCACTGAAATAGTCCAGACTCGTGGCACATGCGCACGTGTCTTATCATAACTGCATTTAGCTCACAGTGCTGAAGGAAAGCACAAAATCACGTGATCATCATGCATGCTGTGCCATTCCTGCCTTCCATTCTTCTGTTCCTATCTCTTTGCGCACGTGCACACACACACACATTCACGTTCAAACTCTAGCGCGACACTGGCAGGCGCGGTAGTGGAAACAAAACCAGGGCTGTACAACTCCACACGGCACAGAATTATTCTTAGGTTTCGCAAACTTTACCCACTTCTCTATCAAAATGACTTTGAATCACTAGGACTTGGTCCCTGTTTGGGCCAGAAAAAAGCTTTGAATTACAAATTTATCGAATTTCGAACTAACCATACTCCATAATATGTAAAATCCTATCCTTACGTTTGGAACCGAGTGATGGCTTTGATTTAGATAGCATTTCGTATTAACCAAAATGGCAAATGTTTGTAAAAATATGCCTTCTTGGCACAATTAAAAATGTCCTCGGGTGAATAAGTTTCCAAAATGCCTTTTAGTTTCTCAAGCTGTATCTGCATCTCTTTCTTCTCCTGACATAACAGTCCATAAAATACCATGTCGCTCATGAAAACGATGCAACCACCCATAGCTTGCTTGGAAAACTTTTATGTCCATCAAGAAAGCGAAATCTTGTGCTTTAGCCTGCAACATTGGGCCTGTGATCGTCACATTTTGTGCCCTCGTGTCCTTTAACCAGTTGTTTAGCCGGACTTCCAGGTCCTCTTAGCGAAGTGTTTTGCGACCAGCAGACAATGACGACTGTTCGTATAACTTAATGATTTTTTCACGATCTTTTATTTTGGCCGACAACATGGTCGGGACCAAGCCAAATAATTGTGCCACATCTGCATTCTTCCTACCTTTGTCAACTTCCTTTAAAATCTCCATTTTATTCCTCCATGGTAAATTGCTTGCATTTCTTTTTTCTTTGTGAACTTTCCATCGTGATAGTAATAATAATAATTTAATTAATATTCACAACTTGCACAGCGTCTGTCCAAAAGAAACAAACGTTATGTCCATAGATTAAGGGGGATTGTTCCCTGTCAGATCGGTTTTACGATTTTTCTTATAAATCAGGGAATAGACACATTGTTTTACATTTTTTATGCTGACAAGGCATAGTTTATTGTTTCATTCACTTATTAGAATCCATATGACATTGTTTCTGTTAATGTTGCGGCCTCTGTAGTCGCTCCCATAAATAAAGCAATTTTTGTTCATCAGCTGTTTCCCGTTACAAAATAATGAATATATTATGGTTCCAGCAAACAGAAAATCAACTAAGTTTGTATCTATGCCGTGTCATGACAAAAATTTTGATACATAGACCGTAACAGAAGTTTTCGAGAAGAAACAGATAAATCCAAGGTGGCAGGGATCAATACCTCTTAACCCTATGCATTGCAGACATCGCTGTGGTAAGGAAACTGTTGGCCACTTACAACACGGCCGGTAGTGACACGGCCGGTAGTGACACGGCCGGTAGTGACACGGCCTTGTTGTGATAATATGTACAGTTCTGTTCAGAATAAATGAGCAGCTGAAAAAGTTAAAGTCCACTTCGGGTATGATCGGCTGTTAAGCAAAGTTAACGCCTGAGTACATAGGCAGACACACAGCGTACGTAAGTGTCTCCAATCACGGTGAAGTTGGGGCTCGCGAAATACAGTCACTCTTTTATTTAAAAATAAATAATTTAAAAACCGAAATCAAGATGGCCAGAGTTAGGATCGGACTCAAGTCCTCCCAAATGAGAGTTTAAACCATTATATCTGCGCCAGCTTTCTATAATAGGTAATTATATTACATGGCCTTATAATTTAATGGGCGATACGTAGCTATAAATATACAACTAAACATTGCCAACCCATTATTTAGTCTTCCCTATGCACCGAGCTCAAGGTTGACACAGAGTGAGATGGAACAATACTATCACATTGAACTGGAACTTGGGAGGGCCCGGGTTTGTTAACCAGTCAAGGCATCCTGACATGGTGTTTTTGCATTGTTTCCCTTCTCACTCCAAATGCTGGGATTTTTTTTCAACAAAAGCCTCCCTCCTTTGTCCCTTTCATGTAAGTTGTGTTGTTTGCTTTTTCTATTGACATCATTGTTGACGTACGACGTCAATTTCTGTGTGAATTTGTTACATAGATTTTCTTCCTAGGCTGGTCTCATCTCAGAAAAATACAGAAAGACAAATAGCAATACGTATTAAAACCAAGTCTTACAACTGACTGACATCACAATAATTCGTCTACTTACAGTTAAAGGCTACCATGCATGTATATAATCTGATCGTAAAATGAAATAGACACTGCAGAATTTTGAAGTATACGCTGGTTAAAAAAAATATGCCGTATAAAAGGGCTGCTTATTTTCCCGGAAAAATCCCTGCAACATTATTAGTTCCAATGACTTGTGTGCGCACTTGTACCAATGATTCTTGATCAAATATTAGATGTTTTTATTCTCAGTGTTTTAGGCAAATCACAGGCGAGTGGTATCGAAGTAATATTGTTTTGATTGGCACAGTCAAATAAGCTACGTCTGTACACCAAGAACGCTGTCAATAACCACGAATCATAGCTGCTGATGTTCACGGAAGCCACTGAAACTAAGTGGTGCTCAAATAATTTCGCGAAAACTGCCGGCAATACGCATTAGACATTATAATTTTTTTATGTTATTTTATTTACGTCTTACATTTTACATTGCGAAACTAAGGCGTATGCCTTTTCTTACATTTAACCAGGGTTATTTTACATTATGAAGTTATAAATAATAATTTAAAAATATCAACAATAACAAACCGTTTGAAATGTTCATTTACAAATGGAGCTAGGTCTGTTTTTAGGAAATGTTGCTTTAGCAAAAAGACAAATTTATGTAAAATAATATAAAAGAAAGGAAAATTAATCACTTATATTCTAGTAACATATGATCTAGTGTAAACATTTTAAACAAAACAAACATTTTAAAGTTATAACTTTTGTTTTATAATAAAATAACATGTTTACTGTAAAAGAAAGCTAATTATTACTAACATTTTAAAATTCGACAAATCCTAATTTGGGAAACAATTTTCAAATTAAGTCTATTGCTTGAAAAAAAAATTTTTTTAAATTGTTTTTGAATCCTTATGTAGACGTTATGGTTTTTATTTATTCTGGGAGCTCATTCCACTCTTTGGATACAGATACACAAAATTACTTTGCAATACTCTGCGTTTTATAGGCTGGGGAAGATAACATTTTTTAATTTGCTCACCTAGTTTAACGGTTGTATTTATTTACTATTTTGTGCAGAATAAAAGTCTTTCTTACGGTTATCAGGAACCAAAAATCTTGAAAACTATTGATCCAGACACTTCGTGAAATAACTCGCCTTAAGCTATATTCAATGCGTAGCATTATTACGACGTTTTGGAACAGAAGTGCGTTGCTACGTTTACATCACTGTCAGGAATTTCAAGGTCACACATCCTTTGATGTGTATTTTATAAGAGTCCGAAGAAATCTAATGTAGTGTTAACTACATAGCCAAACAAGTGAACCTACGTTCAGCGACATGGTTGTGCAACGTTCAAATACAGAAGCTGAAAGGGCGTGAGCCCACTATTTATTTTTTCAGAAAGTGTTCTATCAAATTCATATATTAGTTTGAATATTAGTTTCGATTATGTCCAGTTAAGCCTAACTTAAAATAAATCAGACGGAATAGAACGAATTAAGCCACATTAAAGAGATTCAAAATTAAGTTTACAATAGTTGGTGTCCTGAAGATTATCACGGACATCACACACATTATAATGGGTCTTTACGTAAAAGTTTGCCGGATAGCTTCAATCAAGAGTCTCAAGACGGGTGATAATATTAAATGGCCAAACTCCCGATTAAATCACTTGAAGTTTAATTAATTTAGCTTGTCCAAAATCAACTTGTTATAAAAAATTCACATTACTGTATCCCTCGGGATCAAGATGTCTGATGCAAGGGTCACTTTAGGCCTGGTTGAAGTTTCGCGCCAAAAAGACTACAACGGCAGACGTGACGTGAATTGATTACACAAAAATAATAAATATGACGGTCCTTAGTTTCAACTAGAACAAAAAAAGAAACCCGGCATCTACTTGGCCGCTTCCTTCACCACTTATAAAGTCTTAAGAAAAAGCTAGCTAAGTGCCTTAAACTCGGCGAGGGTGGCCACGCTTGCCTCCACCCCACACCAGCAACTCTCTCGGCCCTCGGCCTAGCACACGTCGGTCTCGCCTCGCGATTCCGACCCGACTACCCTCCATCCAGGTCCGCTGCTTGCCTTAATTCAGCCACCCTTACATACTCTTGCGCCAACTGACAACTCTTTGCCAAAGTGGTAGTTATACAGTTAAATTCCTTTGTTGCACTTCATTATTATACTGCTTTACCCTGAGCTTAAATTAGATTTATTAATACGATTGGCATGTTAATTAGGGTTTTCTTTTATTTATTAACTGATAGGAAGTTACTGCGGATGCAGGAAATAGTTCTGCTCGCCCTCGTACTAGTTTTGCCAACGTCACAAACACCCTCAACATTCCATCACTGGCTTGTAGCCAATTACCAACAACATGACCTTATAGGGCATGGATTTCAGGAAAGTTGCGCCAATCATCTGCGCCACTGTGTCTGACTGCTAAAGACCACCACTTCCCTTAAAGTTATACCAATTTACATAAAGTGTACTAGTACTTCATTGACTAAGTATACAACAAAAATCTAACTTAGCTAGAATTGAGGAAATTTAATGCTGAGCATTTTGATACCAAACTTCATATGGGAAACTTGATTTTAGAGTTACAGCACATTACCTGATACTTTAAGAAAACAGCACATTAGCCAATTTCATGTTCACTGTAAAACTTTACCACGTCAAAATTGCCAAAAATACACTAAAATAAAGTGCTGTGAAACCTTTGGCAAATCCATCACTTGGTGTTAACACTCAAAATTATATTAGGCATTGGAAAGTTCATCATGCAGCAAAATGTTATTACAATAAGTTACAGGAAAATGCTCGATCAACAAATACACGTGCAGTTGCCATATAATTATATGAATCTACATTTGTTACCAAATTTAGGCTAAAACTCAAACATACTAAACACCCTGAAGAGATTGAAGTAGCCTTGGTACAGAAATAACTAAAGAAGATAATCTGTTCAGAAATTAAAGGAGTATCATTTGACACCTCACACTTCACAATCGCATCAATTTGAGTTCCTTGAAATGTAGTACAGGTCCCATAAGTTTTGAAATGACTTAATTACTCAATATGTTATAAAAGTTCACCTAGATAGAATGTATGAATGAATATACTGAACAACATTTTACTTAATGAACACAAGAAGAAAAAACAAAATAACAATACTTATGTTGTCAACATATTCAACGTACTCAAAGTGCCATAAGGGATTCATCACATGACTAAAAGCAGCACGACATACATACACAGATCAAAAATGTTAAATAGGAACCAGGTCCGCAACACCGTCACAACAGTCTAAATTAATTTACGTAAGAAACTATTTGAACTGTGTTTAACAGGTAGCTCGAAAAATTAAGAAACATAAGTGTGCTTTGTAACACAGAATGTGCTGCAGATCTACTGCTGATGTAAGAGCCAGTTATGTTCTGCTTTGTGGACCATTTGACAATTACATGCTCAACCAGGCCATTGAATCACAAGTCAGTGATATCTACATGTATATGCGAGTACCATTATCAACCAAGGTCATTTGAGTATTGGTATTCTCGAACACTTTACAGGGCGCAGTTACATTTTCTTACTAATTGGCTAGTCTCGAATGTGTTCTTACAGAATTCGAGACGAACTTGTTTTATCCATAGTAACGTTCTGAGTTACTAATTTCGATCCTCATATATTCGTGGCTGTGCTATTTTTGGGTAGTTTGAGGTGCTCTTATTGGCTCGTTATCTTCGCTAGCAAATCAATGGGAAAAAGCGGCGAGAAATTCATTCATAGTTAAACAAGATGAAACGGACATCACTTGGAGATTTATAAAAATTATACTATTGATATTTCTAGATATTTTTATTTCCTAATATCAGTGATATTTATAAAATTGTATCATGCTGACCCAAATATATATTTATAGCAATTTATTTGTATTCTAATAAGTTATATTTATTTTGAACAAATTATTTACTATGCTACTATGTACACTTGCGCTAGAAACACAGTAGGAAACACTGTTGTCAAAGTTTTTTACTTACATGATGTGTTTAACTTGTATTTAAAATATATTTTCCTATATGTTACAAAATGTTAGTTTTTACATTTTTTTTTACTTTTAATACAAATACCATTATTTTATAGTGAGAACACAAGGATATAATGTTTCATGATATTCCCTGTGACATTGATGAATCATAAGGAAATACTTAAGCTCTATGGATGCAATTATATGATAACTTGCTATGCAATAATTACATACCAAATTCTGAAAAAAATAAAATAAACATGGTACTGTTGATACATCTATCCAACTTCATGTCAGACCTCAACTGCCATCTTGAGCGGGGAACTAAAGCACAGTCGGATGATCATGATCACTTAATATTGAAGGATAATAATGCGTCTGACAGAATACCACGACATGACTGCCAAATCTGTTATCAAACTCCGATTGTTTTTTGCTCTTGGCTGCAAACAACGGTGATTGTAAACTTGGGTAGTATCCAAACAAAAACATTGCCATGAAACTTAAAACTGTGAGAAGCAGTCTTCAATTGCTCCACACCAGGTATTATAACTTCAGCACCGCTGTCTTCTTAGATAGCATTTCTTATTATCAATGGATGCGTGGACTTCGTCATCTTTAAATATCCTGCTTCTATACTTTTGTTCGATTGTTTTGGCACTGACAGGTGTGTGAACACGACAGTCATAGTTTGAAACTATTGTATTATTATTATTATTATTATTATTATTATTATTATTATGAAATATAATTTTCGCCTGTCTAAATTGCTGAACGCATTAATCAGTCCACACAAGTATTCTTCAGATGTTGTTCTTTTACTAATACTTTGCAGTTGTTTGGGGGCAGATAAAATAAATAGCATAATCTTGACTACTGTACCTCGCAACGCAACAAACACCTCAATTACCTAGGTTATATTACGAATGCATCCATTATATGGTAGGGAGGAAATACGAAATTACAATATTAATTTTTTTATATGGATTTTTATATATATGTCAAACAATAGCCAATAACATATGGTTTCAATGTTGTTGTGTTTTTTTTTTTCTGAGGATATGAAAGGAAAACATGCAAATGTTGGCTTCAAAATGACATTATGGGAAAATATGAGAAAATTGGCTGAGATATGTTTTTGACTACTCAGTATAGTGTCTATAAAACTAATATTATTTAATTCAAACAAAATATAATATAATTGTTAATTCAAACAAAATATAAAATAATTGTTAATTCAAACAAAATATAATTGTTTTTCCCAATTTGACCACCCTAACTATTTTGTAACGAATGTTACGTATCGACAAGTCTAATATATATTTCACAGCGTTAACGATAGTTGTAACTATTGTGGTGTTTATAAGAAGAGTTGACCTGTCCGAGTTTAAATACACCTAATTTAATTGGTTACGAACTATGAGTGCCTAGTACTATAAGTGCCTAGAACCACTCGACCGAACAAACGCTCGTAAAAATTAATAAATATAGTTTATGAAGTAAGATTATTCCCTTGAACTACGGTTTTATTTGGGAACATCAAAATTCTGATGTTCATTGTAAGGGAAAAAACTGAATGTGGCAATGAACGTTTTCAGAACGATGTGCAAAATTGCAAATTGGGAACAAAAGTTGTTAAAAAAATTTTTAGCTACACACTTTGTTATTATTGCTCAAATCTGTGCCCGTCATAGAAATATGACGGTCATATTTTTGTCAAATCCACATTAAAATTTTTCATATGATAGTTGAAAAACTATTATTAATTAGAAAACACATGTAAATCAATTTATTGTTCTGCAGCGATACATCTCGTAAACAACGAGACCATATTCTAGTTTAATAACAATTATGTTCTGTAAGACACAACACAACTGAACTATGGCTATATTTCAAACACCTATACTGCAACAGTTTCTTGTTATATTTTATAATATTGCATATTACGAAAGAACTTAAGGAAATGACAAAAATAAATAAAGTATGTTAGCTTTATCCGAGAATCGAACATGTGTTTTTTGTTACTTAAGCGTAAAGTTTACTGTAAATATAATTTTTAAAATCTTATATGAACTAGATTACGTCCTTTATTCATATAAGCTTTCACTCATGCGCTGTCGCATACACGTAAATTAACTAAATGTGTCTGTTAAATGGGTCATATTGAAGTTCGAGAGTCACTTTCCGGGAACTACAACCGTTACAGACAGCACATTCCGCTTATTTTCTTTGCAGAAATATTCCGTTACAATGCAATCATAGTACAAAAGAAGTTAGTTTTTCTTTTGCCAAATCAACAAGTGATTAGTTCTGTATTTTCTATTTCATTTAGTTATTTGTTTGTGAAAAAAAAAATGTAAAAGCATGAATTTATTTCTATACCTAAAAGAGAAAACTGACTGACTGGCATATCAAACTGCAGCCCAAACTACTTGACCTAGAACCATGAAATTTTTTGTGTGATATTCTCTTATGTATTAGGCAAGCACTAAGAAGGGGATTTTTCGAAATTCGACCTCTAATGGGGTGAAGAGGTAAAATGTGTTTCCAGAGAGACGTCGGTAGAGCTCGGGCTTGATGGCCTATCGTCGTGATTTCTACTTTAATGTGTCACACATAAAAATGCATATTAGCCAATTTCAGGATTTTTCGAAATTCAACATTTAAGAGGGTGAAAAAACATTAATTGTGGTGTTGCTGTTTAACTATCGATATCTATCGAATCCTTAGTGAAAAAGAGTTCATTTTAACTTTAAAATGTTGCTTACGTAAATACTCAAAGATAGTTTTAGGATTTTTTGAAATTCGACCCCTAAACAGTAAAAAATTGAAAAAAAGCCAATTGACTATTGTCGTGATTTTTACTTCAATTTGTCACGCATACAAATGTCTATGACAGGACTCCAAGACATGTGATGTGAAATGTGTTTTCGATTGTTCCTCCATATCTATCGAACCAATCATGATATCGAAGTGCTTTTGGCTTTAGATTGGTATTTTTGTAAATATCCCAAATACCATTAAAATATATTTTTCAATTTCGGTACTGAAGAGGTAAAAAAAAATAAGTTGTGTTTTTGATTCACAAGCAATATATATTGATCCCATTGATTTTTTTGTGGCGACGTGATTTTTGTTTAAGATTCATGCTTACTCAAATACCTAAAAAGTAATTTCACGAATTTTCGGGATTCCACACCTAAGCAGGTTAAAAGGAATGAAAAGTGATTAAATGTGTTTTTAATTAATCGTCCGTATATCTTGAACCTAGCGACTATTTTCGTGCTTTTCAGGTCCAAGAGACACCAGTTGAGTAGTCTAAAATGTGATACAAGGATATTTCGAAATTCAGTCGCTCAGAAGCTGAAAAGACTTGGAATGTGTTTAAGATAAATCTTAGATATATATTGAACCCATCAAAAAATATTAGGATATTTTGTTGCTTCAGAATGATGATTACATACATGACAGAAAAAGGGTTTTTCAGATTTTTCAAAACTCGCGAACTCTCAGTACTGTACAGAGGTGATATGTGATATTTTAATAAATTACCAAATTTCCATTCAGAATTAGCTATCGTCGTGATTTTCGCTTCTACTGGATACTTGAACAAATACCTAAGTATTGAAATTAAAATTTTCCGAAATTTGATACCTAAAGGGGTGAAAGGTGTAAATTTAGTTTTCTATCAGACGATGATACTTATCTAACCAGTAGAGATATTGAGTCGGAGTTTGCATAAGGATTATGCTTACGTAAGTTCCTAAAAAAGTATTGCAACTTTGTTTACTATGTAAGATAACTTCATTAAGAAGAAAACATTGTTTGTGAACTTTCAAGGCAGACGATCCGAAAAGCATGTACGACCAGCAGGAAATAACTTACACAGGAGTTTCTATGTTGAGACGTTCTGTTGTACATCCTCTATGAGACAGAATATTTTATTTTTAAAAGTAGTTTTCATGAATAATTTCGATGTTATGTGGCGTAGTTGTTTTTAGCTCCGATCTATTTTTCGGGAGGTTCTGGGGTCAAATTCCTTTAAAGTCTGTGGAAATGTGCATATCTAACACACTAAAATGCAAGGAATATGAAATTAGTGCAATTTGGATGAAGTCCAAAAGTTGTGAAAATGGATTATGCAGTCCACTATGTTCATCAGTTGGGGCACCAAATACGTTCGTATTTCAGCTAAATATTATCCCGAAAATAATTCCTTAAGGCCAAACTTCAAAAGAAGGTTTCGAAAAATTAATATGTTATTGAAGGCAATTCACCAATAGTTTTCTTTGAGGAAAATCAGTCTTAATACCACGTAAACTTACGTATTTCATTTGATTACTCTCTTATAATTAACAGTCTATAATTACCTCACAACGTCTACTTTGCTGTGACTATAGATAAGGCACAGTCGCTGTTACTGGCAGGGACAATCTCAAGACTGCTTTTCGCGTGGACAGCTATAGCTACTTATCCTGCTGCAAAGTTAACCCAACTAGCAGATGTGTCATTCCAACGCTTGTTGACTGAACTACCTGTCTGGTGTACAGTAAAACCTCGTTAATTCAAACTCGGTTAATCCAAAATGCTATATGAATCGAAGCTGTCGCTCGGTCGCGAACGTGAGGATAGGATTTTACATGCTATGGAGTTCAGTTAATTCGAAATCCGGTTAATTTGTAATTCAAAGCTTTTTTCTGGCCCAAACAGGGATCAAGTCCTAGTAATTCAAAGTAATTTTGACAGAGAAGTCAATAACGTGTGCAAAATATAAAAATAATGCTGCGTCGTGTGGCGTTGTACAGCCCTGGTTTTGTTTCCGTTACTGCACCTACCCGTGTCACGCTGACCTTGACGCTTCCTTGCTGTCTGCTTGTGCACGGCGCTCGAGTTCGAAATTGTGTGTGTGTGATGCGCGCACAAACAGAGAAGAAAAGAAGAATGGAAGGCAGGAATGGCACAGCGTGCGACAGCCTGTGGCTGTGTGATATGACGATCACGTGATTTTGTGCTTTCCTCCGGCACTGTGAGCAGATACAGTTACGATAAGACACGTGCGGATGTGCCACGAGCCTGGAGTATTTCAGCGGCCAGGGAGAAGCTGAGTGAATGAGGGAAGCAGAGGATGAGGAGTAAGATAGTTCATCAACTCCCCTCCCCCCTCCAAACTCGTAGGCAGAGCTGGTTTATTTTAAGAACTTCTCCACTTCCCCCCTCCCCTCGCCTAGCTAGCCACGTACCAAGCAGATGCCAGAGTTGCGTCACCCTGCAAGTGCCTCCTATACCCTATCCATTCTAAGGTTGCAGCTAATTCAGTCAAGTGAATGATAATAACAGTTTTGCACAGTATAAATTTCATTTTAATTATTGGAAAATACAAGTAAAGTTTGTAACGGCACAATCACAATTTTAGGAAAGAAGACATAATTCAATTGCTTTGATTTACTTCTTTAGAAATTTTTATTTCTGCTGCAACCTTAGAGTGGATGTCCTTGTTCTATTCTACCTCCTTCCCTCCCCCTTCCCACTTTCAGGCGTGAGTCACCAGTCAACAATGCAGCTTCTAGGAGAATACGTCCAGCAGAACGGCAGGCAAAACTGCACAGGTTTGTTTCCCGTGTTCTGCTGGTGTTGTGTAACTGGCAACTCGTGGTAGGAGAGAACAGATAGCAATCAAGGTCGCAGTGTCTGCTGCCTCCCGTGCTATGTTGCCACATTGTGTGCACTGCACTGATGCCATACAACCGTCTGGCTGGCTTGGCTGCACTGCCTGTCGCTGTGTATCACTCAACATCTTATCAATTAAAATAATATTTAACTAAGACGGCGTCTGATTTTTCCTTGGAAAAACTAATGGAAATATAACTTTGCACTTGTGAAAGTGACTCGACGACTATGTTTACAAATTTTCATTCGGGAGGAGGGTTGGTCATAATTACTATTTTAGGTGTGTTACATTGTTTAGGAAATAATTTCACTGACAAAACGTCACATATTCCTTCTAAAAGCTACTGGAAAATCACTTTGCACTTGTAAAAATGACTTGGCATGAAAAATTTGAAATTTTTTTTTTCCGGATATAGAGTGGTAAAACTTACCGTTCTGGGCTAAAAATTCTGCAAGATATCCATAAAATTCTTCTGCTTCTTAAAGATCCAAAATCATGCATTTAATAATTACTGTATTTGCCAACGTATAAGATTATGTTTTGGTTTTACAAGTGCCTCTGCTTCGTTTTTTTTTTTTTTTTTTTTTTTCCCCTCTCATCTCAGCTAGCGTCATTTGGCGATCTCTACATATCTGGAGCACGTTTCGAGATCCTTTGTCTCGCCAGTACATTGCTCTCAGGCGACAACAACGTACAGGAACGCAATGACTTTGCAAGCAGCTGCTGCAGCCCGGCGTTGGCATGTGGCATGTAGCCGAGAACTGACGAAAGTCGCCGGCCACGTGTTGCCGTCACTGTTCATTTCCGTGGCTCTTAGGTGCCCGGAGGGCAGTAGTACACATGTTATTGGTTTCTGTGCCTCCTATGATATTTATAAAACGGTAATAAATGCGTAACAAATATTTAAACAAGATATTTATGTTTCTGGCAAAGGAAATAAATATTTTTCTGCTGGGAATTTCAAAATTAATAATTAAATATTTTCAAGATTTTGTATCTTCAAAACAATGACTCGTCTCATGTGCGGGATCATCCTATATGCCGGCAAATATAGCAGTAATAACAATCACATGCTGTGGCAAAGGCAACGCGTGGCAGACATTGAGCACAGGAACAAGGGAAGGGGAAGCGCAGAGTTGCCAACAGCCTAGTATTCGTGATGCGCGCTACTTGCATAGTACAATGCTCGCCAAGAAAAACGCAGCGTACGATGGCCAAGAAAAATGCAATACCTTTTTTTGTCCAATTACTTCATACTACTAATCCCTTTTTCAATTCGAATGCTTAACAGTTCTCGAAGACTACCGTAAAAATGGGTGTAGAAATGTAGAAACACCGACTTTGTACCTCAGCAAAAAATAAAAACTTTAAAATTTGATAATTTGAAGTTATGTAATTCGAAGTACAAAATATCAGTCCCGAGCACTTCGAATTAACGAGGTTTTACTGTACTAAGATGTATCTGCTCTGAGAAATGCACGCGAGCAAAGCCACGGGCGTTCTGCTAGTTAACACATAATTTGACAATCACATTTATTTCTAAGTATAAAATTGTTGACATTTGAATATAGAGCCTTCTTGACCACTGTTTGTGTTTCAAAGAAAATAGCAACAGATGTTATCTAATTTAATGGAAGATTATATTGTATGATCACAACGATTTTAAGCAGTTATATTATTTTCAAAAGGTTTATTCAATAGTATGCAATACATTTCAAATAAACTTTTATTCTTTTATTGATGACTAGTTTCGAGTATCTGTTGAACCACACTTTCAGCTTTAGACTCGCATCAATATACCGTATAGTAGTGTTGCGAATATCGGCCTGCCATAAACACGACCCCGTAATCTCTGTTTAATTGCAAACACTATTATTTTAGGCAGTTAAAGTTAAAGTTTAGAGTTAAAACTAGATTAAATAAAGTTCAAAGGTTCTTGTAAATTCAATATGCTTCACATTCACGCTTAAAATATTTGCTAACAAGTAGGAAATGTAAAAACTTGGTACACTGTTGAATGTATGTTCTAAAAATTTGTTAACAGCATTCTGTTTAAAAAATACCTTGTTTTAATTTGTTGCATCCTGCCCGAAATTTTATTGGGATCGATATAGGGAACGAATTTTCAAATTTGAATATTGTGTTTAACAGTGACACTGGTCATTGTGTTTTTGATTACTTTTTCTCTTTCCGTGCATTCCCAAACGGCTTCATATCAGCCTAACGACATCCTACACCGGCTCTCAAGACCAAATCTGTTAACAGTCATCCAAATTTGTTCACTTGATATGGACATGAACGAACGGTAATATAAAGCGATTTAGAGTACTTGTAAGGATTGGGTATGATAAAAGTTGGTTCCAAAGCAACATTATGGTCACAGAAACTGTTTTGATCATTTGGTTTCTACGAAGTACTGACCACTCAAGCTGCCTGGCATACCAGATTAGAGAACGAACTAATTAAAAAATTTGCCTATTCACTTAGGCCTACGTCTCTCAAATTGTGCTAGTGCTACCACGCAGTGTCAAAAATAAAGATGTATACAGAGTGATTTTATTTAATTTGTTGTGTAAGCCTCGTATTCGCTCAATGCGCTGGTCAGTTTGTATTTTAATATTAAGTTGTTAAAGTGTGTCCAGAAAAAAAAATTAAAGCAACCTACGTGGTTGACTTTATCGGGAAAGAGGTAAAGCTGTGAAGTGTTATAAATTAAAGAGTTTCATTTAAGGAGTGTATATACAATCTTTATGCCGCTTGAACATAACTTAAATACAGTTGTTTGTATATTATGTACAACTTTATCACACAATAGACACCTTTGGCCAAAAAATTTTAATATCTTGAAATATGTTTCTAACATGTAATTTTTATACAAGTACGTGAACAGAAGTATTGGTACTTCACTTAGTAATTGACGCCGTGAATGTTGGAGTGAGTAGGGACCTAGGAGGCCTACAATGGTTTGTGGCAACACCGCGCCAGCAAGCGGGCATCTGGGTGAACGACTGAGTTCAAATAGGTCTATACCGGGTCGATTCACGTCTAAACGTCGGAAATTCACAGTGAATGACAAAAATACTTGATCGTTCGTTTGGAAGTTTTGGATTAGTAGAGTAAATAGCACGACTTAATCACATTTTGTATCAAGGAAATAAACTAGTGTACTTATTACCCAGATAACTTCTATGTAACCCTAGCGTTTACTTTACTGTAAATGGCCTTCTATTCTATAAAATTCTTTTACACCAGATCTTAGCATATTTAGAAAAGTCAACGTGTTTTGCACAACATGATGTTGAAAAGAAACTAATGGTCGCATCACACTCTTCTGTTTCGACGTTGACTGTAAGCTAGGTTATTTGTATTTGTTTAAGTTGTCGTGGAAGACACTGTAAAATTTTTAGCATAAAGTAGCCTTAAACACTTCCTTAATTGATTATAATAAAATAAATTTGAAATGACACTTTACATGTTAAAATAATACTCTCTGATTAATGGCATGCGAAACTATTAAACCACTGGGTTTTCTTGCAATAATGTTCAGTCCTACTCTGACGATGTTAAAAACTCAAGTGCTCGTCCAGTAATGTTGGAGGAATTTATCCTGAAACATTTTCCTAAATCAAGTGGTACCTCCAACTAGAGGAAAACCTGTATATCTTTAGTCCCAGCATTTATATACATACTTCATTAACTAGTGCTGCAAATTATTTTATTACCACTAATTTCCTAGCCATAATTTCAAACACAGTAAACTATCCACTTCTCTTCTATTGGAAAGATATCGAGAAATAAGTTAGGTATAGACTCTTCAGGATAAAATTAGCAGTGCTTAAATTTTTCTTCCAGTCATTCTGCAATCAGCTTTACTATTTTTAACATGAAAACTACGTTGAAACTAAAAACCATTGTAAAAGTTTCACCACTCTCAAAATCTTAAAACTTTGGTTTCATTTAAATACATTTTTAGATATAAGTGTTGGGTGTGCTCATTTTAAAGTGTGCAGACTATAGGCACATATGCCAGCAAGTCCCCAAGTGGACGACAGTACATCACTTGTCACTGCCTCCCTGTATTAGTACTACACATTGGCTTCAATATCCACAATATGGTTTATTAAAACAATGTTAGTCTTAATTCACTCATATCTACACAAAAGTATTATTCAGGTGACACTGATTTGTATGACGCCTAACATGGGTATCTACTACTTCAGTTAATTAATATAATTATTTCCATTATGATTTTTATCATGCTCACTGCTAGGGATAAATATTTTTGAGTCATTACAAGAAATAGGACGCAACACAAAGTTTGCAATCAGTGACGTTTTTATTTGCTAACTGTAGTCAGTCTTAATTTGTTATAGAAATATTTTACAACAGCCAAATATATAAATTCATTAGAATGTATATTATGTAATATATTTTAGACAGTAGGAAGCTGATATTTAAATAAACATTTTCTTTATATTTGAATAAGAATTAGTATTTTATATTAATCACAGTGCATGGTAAACTACGTAATAATAACGGTTTAGTGACATTTAGCAATGTTTCGTCTGCAGACATTCCTACTGCGATTAAGAAACTCTGATGCCAGTGTAGTCGTATTTGACTCGAAAACCACGTGCTACTAAAAGACAGCTGTTCTATGGGGGAGGTTTTTTTTTTTTTTTTTTTTAAGGTCAATGCTGGAATCTGATGGTAGTTACAGCCAGCATAATGATTGTTTGAACAGTAAATGTAAGTGTGAAAACTAAATTACTGTCAACCTAGAAGAGTTTCTCTTGCTGTACAAGTGGGCAAAACTGTAGATTATATACTGATCACATTTTGAGTTAAAGTTTGCATTCAGTATGTCTTATTAGCATTTTCGATACAATTAGTATCAGAACTTTTCCATTATTTCTTGGGTAGAGCATTGTCACTTTGGTAGTGTTATGAACATTACACTGGCGCTGAGAAGAATAACCTATTCTTTTTTGTTTCAAATTCACTTATTACAATAATAACTTAGTCTTCGATCAGAATGTTGTAAACAATAAACATGTAAATATAAATGTGTCGTAACGTATTTATATTCATTATCTAGTGTCCATACATTCGAAAACTCAACAAAGAAAATCCGTTTTGCTATTCTGACGGAGTTTAAACTAACATCTGTAAACTCTCATACTTCGTAATGTTGGTATGTTTCAAAGAAACATGTGTTTATAATGAGCATACCGTGGTCCACTCCTAAAGTTCACAAGTGATATTATTACTTAAAAGCAATATTTTTGGCTACGTATGTGAGTTAAGGGTTAGCATGTTCGTAAAAATTATCACAACTCCGCCTGGTCAGAGCTGTCTTGCATTTTACGAGGCATGAATACAGAGCTTTTATAGGCACGATACTGACAAGGATTTCAAATGCGCAATTGCTTGTCAACCCGAGCTGCTAAATTCTGTTTTGTATCCTTACGTCGTTGATCTGTAACACTTTCAGGGGAATCTCATAATTTTACTTCTCCGTTGCTGTTATTTCACTGCATGTGTGTGCCAAAATAAGCTACATTCAAAATTGTTGGCCGAATTGTGATAAAATAATTTACGATAGGTTTACTATACTATGTAGCTTCACCCACAGTATTGGAATGATTTTTTGAAGGGGCAAAATTAATGTGCCCATAACAGGCCTTAAAACACATTACTGAGACAAACCAGAACTGTTACGAATTGATAATAGACCAACATAAGTTGCAAATGTTTTTTTATATATTCTGTTTCTTCTGTTATAACACCGAATCAATAGCAAAAGAAAAAAATATATATAATCTCTGTGCGAAATAGAGCAAATTAAAAATTGGTACTCCAAATCCTAGTACTTAATGATAATTTAAGAAGCCTACAACACACAACCACTGTGCATTGAAATGTGCAGTTTACTGAAGCTGTGTAGTCCTAATAAAGTAAGAAGAGTAGTATTTTTATATTACAGCACATGAAGTCAGAGAAGGATACTTTTAATTGTTTATTATACACTTAATTGTGGTGATTGACATCTAGTAAAAAAAAATTGCATTTACAGGATTAACTAAGGCGCTAAATATTTACATAAAAATATTTACTTTTTCTGATCGCAAAGTTGTATATTTTGAGTCGCAATGGACGACTTGAAAAGAGGCGGAGTTTGTCAGGTGTGGGATACAGTTCCTATCTCCGTGGATACCGCAGCCGAACATAACCTTCATTTAGTTATTTGGCGTCAAATGTCCGGGATGAGATGTACGTCAAGAAAATTAATTATTTGTTTGGAATTTGCAATTTTTTCAGGTAAACATTAATCTTGTGTATTTGGGTATCTTAACCATGAAGTTGAAACTAATATTTTTTACCCTTGCGTGCAAATCTATGAATGTGCAACAATTTTGCTTTCTGCAATTACCAACTAACAAATCAGCATGTTTGTAAACAAGCTTTGTTTCCCACAGTAATTTTCCCCTGTGGTGATGTCAGGGGGCGTGTTCTTCAAGTCGTCCATTTTGATAGGTGCAGGTACGGAAAGTAGCAAAGAATATTTTGACAATGACAATAATGTTTTTGACAAGGATTTTTTTTTTTCAAGGTTGTTCTCTAATGCTACTCGCAAACATAGGACTTATTTTCCTAATGTATAAGACGAGACATTTTTATAGAAAACTACAAAATGATTGAATGTAAATGCATAATATGCTTGTAGATAATATGGCATTATGTTAAAAGTTAAAATTGTTCAAGTGTTATGCCACTATGATGCGTGCCCAGTACCCAAGAATAACTCACTCTACCTTTTGGTAACACTGTTGATGAAACTGTTACAATAAAAGTATCTTTACATAAAGAACGGAATATTTCGCTTATTTAATGCCCAGCATGTTAGAATTCACTGTCCTGTATATAATCTTCGTTTATTGTGTTCCACAAAATGTCTGCAGTTCTGCAAATACTATAAAATAAATACAACAAATGAGCTGCACGCCATCATTTTCAACTCCGTGGGTTGTGTACTTTTTCCATCAAGGACTTTTATTTTGCGAGCTGCAACGCGGGCGCCAATTCACAACTTGTGATTGCGCCTGTGACTTTGTGCGTCTGCGGTACAGGTCGAACATAGCCGAACGGGACTTTGAAATATTTTTGGCTCCACGAGTGCGCTCATTTATTCTGAACAGCACAGTACATATTCAAGCAATAACAGATTTTAACGGCATTTACTATATGTACACGTACATTAAAACTAAATTTAAAAGTTTGTAAAGCTACGTGAAGGGTTAATTTTTTAAATATTTTTAATGTGCACTGTGGGACATTTTTTGACGTTATCTGTTTACATTTTTTTTTTTTATAATGGCCCAGTGTTGTTAGACGTACCATGTTCATGGTACTTGTACCATTATTTGACCTTGTGTACCATGTCCAATGACGAGGCTGCCATGGTACGCAAATGTTCCATAATTTGATTACCTGTTGGATTTCTGGCGATTTTCATCGCAATGTACACTCGACGACTCACGTGACCTATCTGCTCTCAAACTTCACAGCTGCAGATAAAAACATGTCTTTAATATCATATTCTCATTTCATAATGCCGCCTTTCTTCACATATGTACACTTATCTGTAACGTAATACTCAGACTACGACGTCGACTGGGAATTGGGGGACTGCCTGCCATATCATATGATGGTGGTACTGCTACTTTCTTTGTCTATTGAGGATGGGGGGGGGGGAGGAAACGTGGGAAATCTTGCCACTTGTGTCACAAACAGTATCGTACTTCATTTATTCTGCCGCGCCGGCCGTTTTAACAGAATTGTCTAAATATATTAGGAAATTAGAATTAGACAGGAAAAGTTTTTATTGCTAGTTACATTTTTTTAGTGTTTGTTTTTTGATGTAATGTTGTGTTAATATATAATGAGTTAGTGTGGAGAAGACGACGATGATCCTGGAGTACTTTCAACTGCCAAGAAAAAATGTGTTCTCAAAAGTGATAAAAAAACGTGTTCAGAAATACAGTTCAGATTGGGAAAAGGTGGATGACTTGAAACTCTGGGCGAGTCCAGTCCTAGGAGACTGTTTTAAACCAGAATGTAAAATTTTTAATGTTCTAATGAAAGCTGACATATGGTTCTTTTTAAATTGCTTGGAAACACTGGCAAACATTTGAAATCAATGGAGGATGCGAACACAAAATCAATCATTTGTGTGAGTTATTTCTGAAGCCAGACTAAATCTGTTACACCTCTTGAAAACTAAGTTAAAGACGTGGAAATAAGAACTGCAGCACTGCAATGGATCTAATTAGTAGAAGTTATTAATATAAATTTTCCTAACTCTAAAATAATTTTGTGATTTTCAAATCATGATTTCCATTTGTACGTATTTAATACCAGTAGTGTAAAATTAAAAAAAACTGTTGAGTAGTGGAAAACTGATTTTTTTTTAGATTTGTTATAAATGTACCATGTTATGAGCCAATGTACTATGATTTTAAATGATCCGTGCCATAACAAAGAACTTGCGCTCGAACATGGTCCGAACGAGTAATTTTCGGTAATAGTATATATACGCTCAGAATTGCTACATTTATTTAACTAAAACTGCGTGAATAAATAATAATGAAAAGAAAATTTTATGACAACTGGTAAAAACCGTTCGTTATATTGAAATATTGGAATAACTTTTAATGTTAAAGTAAAATATTTTTACTTTGATTACAAAGAGTTTTCGTGCAGGAATTCCAGTTCATACGTTAAAGTGAAAAATATGTTATTCTGAAGTATGGTGTTACAAGATTCCACTGTTTTTCAATAAATTCAGTGAAGTAATCAATATAGAATGGTAATTCAAGTGGTAACTTCTATTACGAAATGCTTGCGTATAGTGAAGGTATATTTCTTTATGGCTTTCTGTCTCGTCTACTGCAGAAGGAATCAAAAATTAGACAGATTTTAAAGGTATCTGAAAAAGACGTCCAGTAAAAAAACCTTTGTATTTGATAATGGTTACGGTGGTGGCCGGATAGAAAATCATGTTTTGAAATTTTTGTCTATGAGTTTAATATTTTACTTCTCTTCCATATGGTTCAGAAAAGTGCTTCGCTGTAAAGTATAGTAGAATCCCGTCATAGCAAACACGGGTATAGCAAAGTAACCGTCAAACACTCGCAAAAAAATTCCATGAAAAATGTGAATTTTATGAGTAGAAACATGTATGGTTTGCCGTGGTGGAGCAGGCTTGAAGCGATGTATGTGGCCTTGTGAAGTGAGTCTGTATTTCTTATCTTGACAGCCGGATGTACGGTTTACCTCCACCCCTCGCACCGCACAGATGATGACACGACTGTTTGGAACAAGAACTGCGTGTTCTGACTGAATAATGCCGGGCATATACTGTTTCTTCACTAAGAATAATTGCCGCCGGCTGTGCTATACCTGAGTCTCTCTCTCTCACGCACGTGCACACACACACACCATGCATACAAAAGAAATGCGTCTGGGAGATACGATAGCGCTGTCTCTTTCCTTCACACACACACACACACAACTACTCTTGTTTATCTCTGCTTAGCTTGCTACTCCGTAGACGTTGAGTTTCTTGAGATAAGCAGCAAGGATGGCGGATAAGAGGACGCATCGTGTGTCAGTGCATTTGCTGTTCTGATTCACCTTCATGCTCACACAGTCGGCCGTAGGTGTTTTTATCTTTTAGATTAATGGCAATTTCAACATTTGTTATGCATTAATTATAAATTATAATTTAACACACTAAACGTCCCATAAACTTGAGCAAGAAGCAATAAATCCTTGCGGGCTGGCCGTTGCATTCTTAAAGTATCGTACACACCGTCAGGAAGTGCGTGGGTAAGTAAGCCACCTTTTTTTGTCTTGGAATGAGTCTCTTTGGAAAGCTGAAGGGGAAAAAATAAAAATTATAAGTTAAAAAAAAAATCACGGAAAAAGGGTTGTATGTGAAAACGAGCATGTCTAACTTTAGCATTGCTTTTCAACTAACTGTCTGTCTAGGTTTGGTAGCGCTCAAGTAGGTGAGACATGTTTTCTGTCGGCATACTGCCGGAATAAAATCACAAACTTTTAACCTTACTCAAAGTCAATGCGTACACGTGCGCCCACTTCTGTTATTACTAATTGGCTTCGAACTTAATTTTGTGCCGCTGCTAAACACAGTTCACGATTAGTGCGTGAAAATAAAGCAACTACCAATGTTGGTGTCGCTTATTTTTGCTGGCAAATAACATTTGCCCAACAATCCAAGCTGATTTTTATGTGTCTTGGGCAAGCACACAAATTATTCGGCACGTGCCACAGTGTGAGAAGGCACACAGAATTATCACCAGAGCATGCATGCTAAAATAAATAAAGTAATTGCTACACTCACCAAACTGATTAAATTGGTGTGCAGCGGCCGGCATGTTGACTGCCGGCACATGCACTCTTGCCGCCGCCCGCATGGGCGAGGCACCGTTGAGGCGGTCCAGCGATAGATAGCCATACTTACTTGACGCGGGGGATATTTTGCCTGTTTTGACTTTGCGAATAGTTGCACCCATACTTGTTGGGTATCATTGTAACCAGCACATACTCACCTGTTAAAATAAACCTATCTTTCCTTAAAATAACGTAATACTTTGTAATTAAATAATATTAAAGACGGTTTTAAATCAATTTTTGGGTTTAGAGGTCAGAATCGTCCAAATTCGGCTGCGAAGACACGGTCATAGCAAAGTTCGAACCTAGAATCATGACATTCCGCTATAACTAGACTCTACTGTATGTTCTTTAAAAATGTATGACAATGTCTCTTCTATTTTACTTTGTATTTTTAAGTTTATATTAATTTATTATAATTTGTGTGAAATAATAGGTTGCAAAATAAGTTTATTGTAACACCTAGGCATGAAGGAGCAACATCTAAAACTTATAAATTCGCTTCGAGAAAACTGTTTCAATTTGAGGCAATTTTATGGCCGAATATTACAAATAAACTAATCTTTTTGGTGTGATAGGTTTAAAAATTCCATATATGTAGAAACATGCTAGTACTTTAGGCCAGGGTTTTTTTTTTTCCAGCTGGGTTTTGAGTGAAAATGTAGTTACGGTAATAGAATTTTTTTTTATTGATTAAGTCGCATACGAAAAATGTGAAAAGTTCGTAGGACAGGTCATTAAACTTTGGTACAATTTACTGCAGTGATGTGAAACGAGCAAATTGAGTGACAAGTTGCATCTGTCTTTAGTGCAGTGTAGCACTGTGTGTGTCTCTGCTGCGTGACGTCATGTACTGACAGCCAATGGCATGCGAGTAGTCAGAGCTCCTGCCCCCCCTTAGTGACCATTGCCTACTGTGAGCCAATCTGTAAGCCTGGCAGCCCACATGCGCGCCAAATATCAGACACCCCTGCCCCTATTCTTCCCGGGTTCGGCACACCTGAGTGCACACTGTGCTGTGCCAACAAGTTCAAACGGACTGCTCGCTGCACAGCCCTGCCTAGTTCAGACCGCCCATGGCAGGAAATGCATACACAAGTAAATTTTTAAAACTTTCTTGCATTCCTCAGACTTCTAGGTCGGCTGACGGTTTTGGCGAGTAGGTAGTTCAAAAGATTCATTACAATTATCTTCTATAAAACCAGCTGTGAAAATGAAAATGATTTACTGTAAATCCCAAATAATCAAAGAAGGCTACAGCCCAATAGCACAAACCGCCACAGTTCAGCTGGTCTGTCAGAAGGTGCTACTGTGCATCAGCTCTACCATTCAATTCTATTACCCATAGAGTGCATCTATCAAAACTTCATAGTTGTATAGTCAACTCCCAATTAAATGACCCTTCACAGTTCCCGGAAATAGGGTTGTTATTTTGGAGGGGTCGTTATTAGAATTTTGACCACTTTTCGGTGACCCCTGATCTATAAAATGTCAAAATTTACCGCTTTTCATCATTGAATCTGCGTTCACTTTGGTTTGGCGCAGAGAGTACGTGTTTTTATAAAGTGACAGTCATTTATTTTGAAAAACAAACACATTATTGTTAAAAGTATGCCACTGAAGTGGATCTACGGCCTTTATTTAGTTCAATTTAAATCATAAACGTCGCCGGTAACATAAATTCTTGCGCCCGTAACGTCAGTTTTGGAAGTTATTTGCAAGAATGCCGCAGTTAAGTTTATTGTAATAGTAATATTTTTCTTTGGAATGAAGTATTTTGAATAAACAGATACACTGGAAGCAGATATATAACCTTTTTTAGGTTCAAAATTAAGCAACAACGTCGCGGCCGAAATGACTGATTTTTGAAGTAATTTGCAAGAATGCCGCAGTTAAGTTTATTGAAATAGTATACTTTTCAATGGAATGACGTATTTTGAATAAGTGAATACATATACGACCTTTCTGTTGAAAGAAATGAAACATGAATATCGCCGAAAACGTAAATTAAGTGCCAGCAATGTCGGAATTTCGAAACTATTTACAGGGTACTATCGCAGTGTTGTTTTTATTGAAATTATAATTTATTTAAAAAGGCACATACATAGTGTCATGGATGACATCAAAGACTTTTCTTGAACACATAAGGCACAAACTTTGTCGGCAACAGTAAATCTAGTTGGCACAACATATGTTTTGATAATGCTGTTTGCATTTTGGGAATTTGTCTATGTTTACATTACAGCAGCGAGCAACCACACACGCGTGTACGATAATTTTTGTGCGCAAGGACAAATCTGGAAACTTGTTAGTTTAAAAACAACATACACGACGTGTCTAACCTGAGTGACTTGTGCCACTTTTGACCACTACGTAGTCACAGCTCCGGACGCTCGCTCAGCAGATGGGACGTGACGATAACACTTCTGTCTTTGTTTTGTAGTTCTTTCACTTCTCTAGCTCGGCCGTCCGTGTGAAAATAATCTGCTTGTATAATGATTCTACCGGTACTATGTGCATGAGTTCTTTACACTTCGCTAATGTGCAAGGAGAGGGATTTGATACTCAGTTTCAATTTGTTCACCAACAGTAAACAATTACCAATGTCAAGATGGTGTTCATTGTTAATATACTAGGATAACACATTCATAGAACAACTTTAAACCTTCACCGGTTAACAATGCTGTTTCTAATTTTCTTTACACCGACATATACAAGTGAGTCCGTAGCTGCTATGTACGATCAAGCCGATTGCTTGTGTGTGCGTGCAAGTGCACGTGTGTGCTAGTGACTCACACCAGACGCGCTGTTGTCAAGTGTCCTACTGTCGTATGCCACGCACATCTGAGACATGCACCCGATGTTTGGTAGTGTCAAGTGTGAACTGTCCTGCTTTCCCTTGTGATAAGAATAATGATTTATAAAAATTACTATGCATATATCATTGTAGTGAGCCTTACTCCCTCCTCGTTACCTCCATGGCTGTAGTGGAAAATAAATTATTTCCCTGCTCAGTCAGTAGAACTGTCTCTTATCGTACAGGGTGGAGATGGGGTCTCCTCCAGTGGGTTCGCGCAAAAGAGAATAATCACAACACGTGTAAACAACATAGGCCTCTTGTAATAAAGAGTAACCCCAGCGATTGCTTGATACGAACTTTACTAGCACCACACTGCAACACTTACAGCCAGTTTTACATAAGCGTCGATGGGTCCGACCGCCGAAAATAGTCAACTAAATAGAAACATGCTGTAGTGCGACTCTTACGTGGCTCGGACACTCCCGAAAACACGTCCACCCTACTCCGATTCTACCACACTAAGAAGGAAAACGCTGGTCCGGCACTTCCGCAAACCTTCTGTTCGGAAGTCGCCCAGGATGACCATCGCAACTCCTTCACCAAAAAAAAACAATAATTTTGCTTACCGGTGTATCCATATCAGCTTTAAAATTAACAACATGCTCCTTAAATTAAATAAAAATTAACAAATTGAAAAACCGTTATACACACGTTATATAAATTTGTTACAATTCCCAATATTCTTAAAATATCCTCATCCTCTCGTACCATGGCAGTTGGCACCTCTACCTGCCTGACGTCACGCCCGATCACGTGCCTGACGTCAGGTCAAAATGACCGTTAGCGCCACCTACTTCTTGCACACCAAATAGCGCCCACAGCAAGCCATTGACACAAAAAAAAATAATTATTTACTGCATTGAACATCCAGAATCTCGTCCTGAGTTGTTTGAGCCGTCACTCGACTACCTTACTCAGATTTTCATGCCTTGCAGAAACCTACCGTCATTATACAAGGTGTGTCAAAATACCTTTTTCTCAAAATGAAATTTCCTTAATCCTACACACACATCACCCTACTGGATACACCGCCAACCTGTTTTTACACTATTAACGTATCATTTTGCTATTAAAATTAATCGGTTCGGCCCATCGATAAAAAAAAACAACAATGTAACTTAATAATTTTCTCATGTTGTATTAAATTTCGAGGTTCAGAGTTCCAAAAGTCTTTATATTGCTCTCCTGGAAGATCTTTCAACACGAGCACGTGTCAGTCCATACCTTGCTTACAGGCTACAATATCTTATCTTTCAAAATATTTCCTTAGGTAATTTAAGACAACTGGGGTCGTCACACACACACACCAACATACACTGTGGGTTGAAAATAAGGCAGGCCGGTTCGCCCACACCAACCGAGCGGCCACACAAAAAAAAAGCAAATTGCTGCGTGCCACAACAATTAACAAATTAAATTATGTCAAACTCCCTGGGATCCTCTGAGCCTATATTGACGTTGGATACTTTATATTAACGAGGAAAACAAATCCTCCAAATAAAATTACATTTACAGAAATTGAAGCCAAAATATCAGAACTCGCTGTTAAGTGGTAAATCATATACAAACGTAAAAGAAAATTTGGAAAGAAAAAAGAAAGGAGGAGTGGCCAAGTACCTTACATCATCAAAGAACAAGATGGTACTTATATTTCATTGCATTTAATTAACAAAATGGAAAAATTAATTAAACTTAAACACAATGTATAACCGTAATATCACAGGTACAAAGAAATACCGAATCTATGGGCACGAGAAGTAAGTGGCAAAAAAGTTACGGCGCGCACGTGATGAAAAAGGGGGGTGAGTGAATGTCCTTTAGAGTGGTAGTCCGGTGGATGGGAAGAGGTGAGTGTGGTGCCGGCCAGGGGAAGGGAAAGGGCAGACGGGCCCGCCTGCGTCACTGGAAAAGAAGGGGCAGCAGAGTATAAACACGCCATGTGCACAGTACGGTTTTCAAGAAATAACTGCAACAATTTGCAGTCATAACAAATGCAATCCTTTTTTCTGCTATTTTCTTTGATTTGAATTTATATATATATTAGGGATGGGCTGTTCGAATCTTCGAACCTTCGAATACTCCCGAATACCAGGTATTCGAAGGATTCGAGATTCGAGTATGTATTCGGGAGATTCGTGCCAAACATCTATTAAGAACAATTCATTTTTTAGTAGCACTGCGTTTTTAAATTTATTACGTTTATGAATAAAAACGTATTTCTGCAGAGAAAATTAGCTTCCTAATGAGATAAACGTACCAATTTTGTGCTTCGTAATCGGTAAATATTAACGACCTAACCTGTATTATTATCATCACAAAAACATAAACAAGTCGGCAATTTTTTCCATCAGCCAAAGATATGGTACGTCAATCGTCTCATTCTCATAGCAGTTTCTAAACTTTGC
>PNEQ01069421.1:0-14759 GCA_003012365.1 Medauroidea extradentata | reverse complement strand
TCGACAACAACAAACTGTACACCATGAGGCATGTCTGTGGCATCATTTGCACAACACTGCAGCTTAACCACACCTATCGGTTTCACCTTTGTACCTCCAAACCCCTCCAACGTCATGTCCACTTGCTTTAAATTATGTGACTCATCTACTGCTTGCACTACCCTGCGGGGAATGATGTTTACTTCCGCACCTGTGTCCAACTTAAATGCTACTTGCTTGTTCTTGACAGTTACTACTTGAACCCACTCCCTAGGAACATTCACACTCGCTACACCTAGCATTGTTTCACACTTTTTCATTGAAGTTACGTCTACTATTTTCACCGTATCAACAAAAAACTCTTCCAAACTGTCACCTAACCTAACCTCTCCAACAGTTTGTTTGCAACATGCTGCAAAATGGTTCAGTTTTTTACACTTATGGCACACCTTTCCAAATGCTGGACAGTCTCTTTTCCGGTGTGTTCTGCCACAACGACTACATTGAAAAGTGCTACTACCAACATTGTTGTCTTTCTTACCGCTACAGCTGTGTCTCGACACTACTTCTGTATTTTTTCTGTACCCCGCATCAGCTTCCACCATCTGTCTCCTCACTGGCGTCACCATAACCTTACTTTGCACCATCTCTGCTCGTTGTTTCCCAAGTTCCACTACCCGACAGTGTCCCACGGCCTTAGCTAAAGTTAAATCCGGTTCTCTTAACAATCGTTCCTGGAGTCCCTTATCTTGTATTCCGAGCACAATACGATCACGTACCACACTATCCGCTTGGTCACCGAATTCACAATTCTTGATTAGCTTCTTTAGGTCGGTCAGAAACGAGTCAAAAGATTCCCCCTCCTCTTGCGATCAGCTGTGAAATTTGAATCTTTCAAACAACAATATTTTTCACGGGGTCACAATAGGCGGCAAATGCCTCCACGACTTTCTCATAGTCCTTCTTATCATCACCTGACAAATCAAACGTGTTGAACAGTTCCACTGCTTCATCGCCAACTACATTGAGGAGCATAGCCACTTTAACATGTGAAGGTTTTGATTCGTATCCTGTGGCTAACATAAAAATTTCCAAATTTTGCTTAAACTTTCTAAAATTTTCTGGTAAGTTCCCGTCCAGGCTCAATGGCGACGGCCGTTTGAACGTATCCATGATCATCTTAGGATGCTGCGCCTGGATTGTTACCTTACCTTCTGTGCAAGTGATCTTTCGTCCCTGTCTATTTAGGACAGACTTCCCAACAAATAATTAATCCTACCGACTGTGCCATGTCGTGTTTCCGTATCACCTTTATTTTAGTACTCCTTTTATATCTCTTACATTACATCTCCACCACAAGACCACCTACAATCAACTGACTTCATTCCTACCAACCTAATCATAGCTACACTCACAACAAAAGTCACCTCCACTAACGATATAGTAAAAACTAAAATTTAGGCCTATTTGTTTTTGACATAGTTCTAAGTTGAAGTATCCAAACACAAACCTGTGATTTAAGGTAAACAAATTGTCCGATTACAGATTCCTTTCTTTGTGGAGTTGTTATGACTTCAAGGAATGCCTGAGCCATTGCATAAACATGTGAACAATTTTTTAAAATTTGTATTGCACAATATATTATGATAAAATGTTTGTAATTATGTTTAAAAAGAATAAGGAAAGTTATTTTCCAGTTAATTTCATAATATATCTGCATTCTCTATGATGAAGTCTAAAATAATGATAAACCTTTAAAACTCAAATTTTTTTTTGGTACTTCAACAACTGCTAAGGTGCAAAGTTATGCTCGGGGTTAATCAGAATTGCAGAGCCTGTTCCTAGTATTTGTTTTACTCTGGTAACAGAAGCGTTTTTTCACCTAATGGCCATTTTGCTCGTGAAGGACACCACATTGCAGAAGTAGTGTCCACTGTGTGTGATGGGTGTGCATACTAAATATTCACATTTTTCTGCCATTACAATTACATCAAACTCCGAAAATTGCAGTGCGGTAATGAAACATTAGGCTTTCATACTTGGCCCACTTCCAAACACAGTGCGTAAAGAGAACTTCACTTTTCTATTAAATGAATCGTGTGATTTTTGATGTTCCGTACTTGAGAGATATACACTTCTTCCCTCGTTAAGGGGCTGTAAGATGTAACGAGTGGGAGTAAGATAGGTCAGCTCAGTCACATAACTAGGTTTTGTTGATCACAATGTTATATGTTAACTCTTGCTTAGTTATTCAGCGTTTTAAGAGTGTGTGGTAGATAAATAAACGCTGAAAACATTAATTGATTTCTACGCTTTTTTCGAAGCCAATATGGATAAAATACTCGATGATAATCCTAGATAATGGTATTTGCCATCTTTATGAGAAAATATTTATGCAGGGTTACTAATTCGTTATGCGTGATCTCTTGCGCTGCAGTTAAGTACACTAGGTTCCGGTGTCGGAGATTGTGCCTCAGAAGTTCGTAACACTGAAAACAGTTTTGTTTAAAACGTTGGCTAAAACTGTTGTCTAGGATTGCTATTGTTTAATTTTTGCAAATTGGCTTCAAGAAACCTACTGTTATAGATTAATGCATTTAGCTTTGAATTATCTACCACGCCTCGTAAGGCCGTGGTCCATTATTTAGTCTGCTTTTACAGTAATAATTTTTTAAATATTAAGTGAGAGTAGATATAAAAAAACTGTTGCTCAGTTTTGTTAAGAACAGTGTAGCCTATGCTATGGTAACTGATTTTTTTTAAGACTAAATGTACAAGTGGTTAAGCTAATTATGTAACTATTGAAATTCTCGGTGAACTAACTAACCAAATCTATATACAATTTTTGTCTAAGAAATAAAACTACTTAGGAAAAACAATTTCTTCAAAACATGCAAGAGTTTTTTGATATCAGCTCTCGTTTAGGAATAAAATAATTATCTTGAAAGCAGTATAAATGATGGATTATGACCTTCAGATGCTGGGAATCTAAAAAATTAGCCTACATAATTTGTAAGTAGTCCTGTGTTAAATAGTTCGTTTTATGTTACATACACAGCACTACACATTATTTTATTTATAGTACATGTTATATTAATTTTGTGATTCATTCTGAGATAATTTAAATGCTGTGCTTTGTTGTTGTTTTCATTATGAGTCTTAAATGTAGTTGGTATTCGGACACCACAACAAAATGTAGGACATGTGTAGAATACATTTCATGTATTCAGTCAGGCATACCCCTTACGACCTACATTATGATGTTAGGAAATGTTTGCTCATTAGCAGTGTTGTATTACTATATTTTTAAGCAAGAATACATATTTGTTAATATTAAGACACTTGACATTAAAAAATGTCTACTTTTTTGTTTATTTTTTTTAACTGATAGTAGATTTTTATTCATTTACCTATTAATTCTTAGAAAGCTTTTTGTTAAATGAATCTCATATTTTTTGCTATTGCTATTCTGATAATTTCTGGTCGGTGCTGTGAAATGAAATTGTTTGGCATGAAGGGAAAAGTCCACAAGTATATTTCATAAACATCCTGGGAAAATAATTTTTTTTCTCCTGGAAAAAACCAGATAAAATCAGGGAATTTTGTTTCCTGGATCTAGTAGACATTGTGAAAGTTTGGAGAACATCGAAATAGTATTTATTACATGCATTCTGTATGTATAGCATGCATGTTTTCAAAATGCTATATCTGGAATATTTTTTTTGTGCTGGTAGGTACATTTGGGTTAAGATTAGTAGTCTAATAAAAAAAGTCATCATCTTAAACTAAACTTGCTTCAATACATTTGAAGTATTGCTATGCATTAAAGACTGTTCTAGTGTGAAAAATGAATAGTTTTATATTTGTACAAATAAATTGTTAGTTTGGTCAACTTTATTTGTAACATTTACTACATTATACTACTAAGGCACGTCAGTAAAATTTGCATGTTAATGACAGCATACCCGCAACAAAAGACAACACTCTTATGAAATGACATAAAAATAGTGAAATAATATTAAGATATTTGTGGGCTACATGTTAAAAATTATAAAAATACAAAAGTAAGTAGTTATGTTTTTTATACCTTTTTTTAGCATGTAGCTGGTGACATTTTATTTCAGTGTAAATTTTCATGTTGGTAAGTCAGTTGGTTTTAATTGTGTGTATGCTGTCGTAACATGCAAATTTTGAATTAGACATGTTGGAATGGGAATACTGTTACATACTAAAAAAAGTTCTATTGTAATGTATGATACATCTGCTTAACTAATATTATTTGGTATAAATGTTAAATTATGTATTTTTCACACTTAATCTTATCATATCTATTCTTTCCCCCTCCTCTCCTTCCCACCTCTCTCTCCAACTTCCTCACATCCTAGATTTGTCTTAAGAGCTGAAGAGGGGTATTCAGGGTTGGATTGGACGAGGATGTGTGGGACTAGGTGTAGTTCATCAAAAACTCATAGACTTCGTTAACAATGGGTTTGACCTTCTTATCATCCAGTTGGATACGTGTATAAATTTAGTGGAGTAATTTGTAGGTAATAAATGTTCTAATTTTTTTTTGTATACCACCGATTTTCATTTGTCTGTCCCTTTTACTTGTGTGTGAGTTGAGTTGTGACATTGTGATTTGATTTGTACGAGGCCTGGTATGAACCTAGAGTGTAGTGTTGCAATAATCCGTTGTCTGTCAGTCGCGGGGCCAACAGCCAATCAGATGCGCTCAATTACATCTGTCCATCAAACATCTGACAAGCCTTAACTTTTAGCTGAGGTATGGATGAGGATACAGTGTTGTTGTCCCTACATTCTATAAAATAAATTATTCTTTCTCAGCATGGATAATTTGAGGTACAAGCTCTTTGTCACATTGCAGGGGGAGAGTACTGTGGGAAACAATGCTTGTTTTCAAACATGCTGATTTGTTTGTGATTTCAGAAACCAAAAATTTTGTACACTTGTATGCAAGTGTAGAAAATATTAGTTTCATTTCATTGTTAAGATATGCAAATGCGTAAGATCAATGTTTACCTGAAAAAGCTGTAAATTCCAAACAAATAATCAATTTTCTGTACATACATCTCATCCTGGACACATGAAGCCAAATGCCTGCATGAAGGTTATGTTCAGTTGCGGTATCTGTGGAGGTAAGAATTTTATCCCACACCAGACTGGAGCTTTGCATCATTTCAAGTCGTCCATTAGAAAGGTGTCTCAATGAGTGCAACACCTATGCTGACGGCCTATCTCTGTGTGTGACCAAATTGAACAGCGTCATATTGCAGCCCATAACATGCTGTGTCCTATACCAACTTTTTTTTGTTAAAAAAAATTGTTACCCCCACCCTTGCTAAAGTACACAATTCCGCTATCTTCGCCTGCAATATGTCAGCGTTCAGTTTGGTCATGTAACAAAAGCGCAGCGGAGCAGTCGACATAGTTCTTTCATATCTTTGGGCTGTGTATTTGCTTGTGTATTGTTTTCATATAGCTTTTTTTTATTAACAACTAGCTGTCCCTTTGCTGCTTCGCCCGCGTGTACTATAGAAAAGAGTAACTAACTTTTAATTACGTATTAATTGATGGTGTTACTATATTCTCTGTATATCTTTAAAACAACAAATACAAACAGCTTTATCCAGTCCGCTTTGCTGAGCGTACTTTAATTGCAGAACATCTTTGTTTTTAATTCTACTTTAATTGCAGAACATCTTTGTTTTTAATTCTACTTTAATTGCAGAACATCTTTGTTTTTAATTCTACTTTAATTGCAGAACATCTTTGTTTTTAATTCTACTTTAATTGCAGAACATCTTTGTTTTTAATTCATCTTTTTCTCTCTATAAAATAGCTGCCCGGCTGCGACTTTGCTTGCGTGAAATTATGTGATGTTAACAGTAACTCTGGATAAAATATGTGATGAAGGCATTTAACAGCTAGCATACTCAGTAACAGTGAACTATAAATTGTCCTAACTCAGTGTAAAGAGCGCAAGCAATATGCTCATATGATGTCACAGTAGTAATTCCCATCGCAAAGGCTTGCACGGGATACAAACCCGTAACCCCACCCCTCCCACACTACAAACTTTATACAATATCTAAGTGAATGCTTAAAAGCATGCCATGATAATTCTTTTGTATGTATAGGCTACAGTCCAAAGTGGTTTTATTTATGAGTAGGTTGGCAAAAAGAAACAACTGTTTAATTATTTCTCCGTGATCATTCTCTTTTTTCGGGAGACTGTAACATTTTACTGCTTTTCACATCTTTAATTTTCGAATTTCGTAATATCCTGAATTTGTTTTGTAGAAATTTACATAAGCTTCATTCTTATCAAAAAATCGTTTTGATATCTCAATGGGTATAAGCGGTACAGATGATTATTTGAAAACATGTTTTATTTTTTAACGGCTTTCAAGGACGAATTTTGAAAAATCCTGAAATTTCTTTTTTTATACTTACGTAAGATTATTTTAAAGCAAAAACTATTTCAATATTTCCACTGGTTTAGGAGATAAGTGGGATTAATTAAAAACATGTTTTATTTTTTTAAAAACTTTCAAGGACGAATTTCGAAAAATTGTAAAAATACTTTTTAGATATTTATATATTAAGCATCATTTTAAAGAAAAAAATCACCTCAGTATCTGAAATGGTTTAGGAGAAATCACGGATTAATGAAAAACACATTTTACTGCTTTTCACCCCCTTAGTTTTCAAATTTTGCAAAATCGAAAAATTCGCAAATATGCATTTGTTTGGCAATATTTTGAAGTTAAAAAAATTGTGATAGCTTTCCCGGTTAATGAGGTATCAGGGATTCTTTGAAAACATATTTCACCCTTTTAATTATTGAATTTCGAAAAATCCATTCTTAGTGGGTGCCAATGGGGCAAGGGGAAGCTTTCCCTCAAAATTTCATGGTTCTAGGTCTAGCAGTTTGGGCTGTGCGTTGATGAGTGTGTGAGTGAGTGTGTCAGTCAAGACACTTAATTTTATATATTAAGATTACATTGTTAATAAATTTTGAAACTGATCACAACATATGAGATATAAGTTTTTGTGGATACATTTTATTTAAAGCTTAAATTTTTAATTTTACTAGCCAACAATAGACAAACAACATGATGTAGTTTATCTCTTGACTAGAAGATGAGTGGTTGGGTAGTGGATGGATAGGTGCCAGACGAACGTGACTTTTGCAAGTCCGCCTTTAACATTATGTTCTACTTTTGATAATTTAGTTATGGTATTGGTATAATGACAATGTGGACAGCATATGCTGATTGGCATACCTATACATTTTAACAAATGGATCCAGGGAGTCTGTTCTGTGATTTAACCTCTGGTAAAGATAGTCTCTCGTAATGGTCTTTATATTGTATTCTCTTACACCTTTCTTTACTAGAATCTCAATAAGCTTGGCATGGGTGTTGGCTGTGCTTTGAAAACCTTTGTACATTTTATTAATAATATGTTCTCAGTTTACATAATATGTTTTTAAGTACTAGTTGCTTAAGCTTTGTATAAAATAATTTAAAATTATATTTGTACTGGTTTAGATTTCTGATGAAAGTTATAAAATCAATTTCATCGTCTCTTATAGGAAGTTAGTCTATTACACTAGCAAGATACAGCAACACTAGTATGTTGTGTTGGTGTACCTGAGTGGTGTAGTCAGAAATTTCTTAAAGGAGGGGGAGGATACACAAGTTTGATTACCTACTAGGGTGGGAGGAGGTTGTTTACCAAAGTTAATTTGGCATTTACAAATGAAGATATTTCTCTAGCTATCATTCAAACACTTTAGATTTAAAGTGAAAATTGTAAAATAAATTTGATATACCACACAGTACTACAAAAATTTTTTTAAAAATTTGGATTGTTAATATTTATGTTAGCGTTGAAAATATAATTTTCACAAGTTAACGTATTTGACTGCAGCAATCAAAACTGAACTTCATGTACTATAATACTACTACATGCCATATTTTGCTAACAACCGCTATGAGAGAATCGGTTGCGCATCCATAAGAGGGGCCAGGGGCCGAAATCAAAAGACTCAGTTTTAAAAATGTAAACCTTATGCTGCATAAATATATTTAAGAATGTTTTCTGCAATTTAATTACTAAAATGTTCACAAATACATGATGTATGTTTTTAATAATAATAACAATAATAATAATAACAATGTGTCTAGTTAGCGGAAGCTGGAATTAGATGTATTTTGTACTAAGCTGCAAGAATTCACCTCCGGGTCAGAGCCCCTCTCTCCCAGCTACTCTTTTATTTTTTTTTTCTGAGTGCTGTCTCTTGTCACAGCAGGGTTGCAGGCTGGTCAGTCACTACCTACCCATTGAGACACACTCTTCAAACAACAATAGCACTGCCTGCTACGTGGGACTAGAAAGCGTGCAGAGTTTGGTATCTGAATGACCTGACTAGTCTCAGTCTGTAGACTGAAGATATCACTTCTGCACTGCTGTAACTGTCTGTGCCACATCAACTATTTCGAGTCGTTTTATGCTGGTTATAATGTAATTGTATTTTTTCTGATGTTACGTTTTACGAAAGTTTTGATATGTGTAACAAAATAAGAAAAGGAAGTTATCGTCATATTTTATCAAAGTGCCGAAGTAAGATGGAAGGGAAGATGACGATGCTGGTGTAATGGTACCGGTAAGGTTTAAAATTAATAACTACTTTGATGTATGCGCAGTTAAAATGTTGTGTATTATTATCGTAAATTGGGAAATTTTAACCCTGCGGGGATAACTTTGCTGTGCTATATATTAAATTTTTTTAGTTCCGAGGTCATTTTGTGAAATAATAGATAGTTGGGAGGCGAGTGTTCAAAAACTACACTTGTTTTTCCGGTTAAAAGTTCTAAAGTAACTACAAAACCTTACATTTTGAGTGAAATAAAGTTACTTTGCCGGGTCAAAGTAATCCCCGCTTAATAGACCTCAAATGATACAGTAAAATTTTGTCATATAACCCTTTAATCATGATATTTAAAAAAAAAGTTGCCGAAATCGGTCCAGCAAAGGATTTCATGCAATTTTATTTGAGTTGTTGAGCTTGATGAGTTTTCAGAAGTAGAGCCGATGAAGTCTTGTAAAGTTTCTTGTGTAAGTTGTTTGGTGATTGGGCCTGAGTTGTGAAATGTCACTCAAAATACTCACTAATCTCGGTCACTAGAATTGTGTGAGTAAGACTGCTAAATTAGGTAGCGGTACAACAGTTTCAACTTCTAGAAGTACACGCAAGTTTTTTCAACAATTTTAAACATTGAACTTTTAATTCAACTGACACCATCAAACCATCAATTTGGCCAAATAACATATAAACTAAGAGGGTGTCCTCATCCACTCACAATGCCCAATCCAAACCGATTGGACCTATAAACATAACATTTTAAAGGTATCTTCCTCTAAAGATGTAGATACTAAGAAGTTATTTAATTACAGTTTTTTAGGAGGCCTCTAACCGACTTTCAAAAATACTAAAATTTTTATTTTAAAATTATTTTTTAAAATCCGAAAATCTCTGCGCGATAGGTTTAGAGATGTTAAAATTATTTTAAAATCAAAACGCGAATATTTTTTAAAGTCTGTTATTATATAGTTCTGGATATTGTCATATTAAATATTATAAAAATTACAGTTTAAAATTTTTATGGTTTTTATGTTTCTATCCCCTGTTTTTCTAAATACCAATTTTAATTTTTTACTCGAAAGCAAAACATACTACAGTCCAGTGCTATATAAATAGACGTTCGCTAATAAAATATCTACTCGGCAAAAAATTAGTAGCTAAGATTTTATCGACGACTGAATATTCCAGTCGTTCACTAGACACCTTAACTTTCCATACCACTTAAGAGGAGTCCTCGACTCGTGCATGGACGGCGTAGCATTGTGTCATGTGTGTTCTTTTTTTATGCGCAACTGTTTTAATTATTCATATTTTGTTTATATACTAAAATAACACACACTTGAAGCTATGTTTCCAAAAATTTAGCACGCTTGTTAGAAACATGATTTTCGGACCTCTCGAAATGGTTAAAAACTTTTTTACTGGACTGCTGTAACTCCTAAAATATTACGTGAATTCTTAAAATGCAAAGCGAGAGGCATGTGTTGGTCTTTTCATTATATTATTCAAAATAAAATGTTGTGGTTACCACTTAAAGTCCCTTAGGAAAAAGGCTGCAAGGAAAACCTTGCACGCCAGTTTGTCGCGCTGCGAAAAGAGGCAATATGTGTCTCGTCAAGCGAGGGACACTGGCTCTTATCACTAAGCTGTTCCCACGCGTCAAAGGTGGAAATTCGGCACCGGCAAAGACTTCTCTTAAGAGGTAAAAAAAGGTGTGAAAAGTGTTTTAATGAAATGTTGATATAGCTCAAACCTGACGAGCGATAGCAGTGATATTAAACGAATAAGGTAATTCCTAAAAAGTTAATTAAGGATTTTTCTAAATCGGACTTACGAAGTGCAAAAACGTAAGATATGCTTTACTAGAATGACACCTAAAAGTATTTTCAGAATTTTACGAAATTTAAAACAGTAAGGGGGAAAGGGATAAAATGTCTCTCTCAGTAGCTCTTAGACCTGTTGACGTAATGTCGCATAATATTAAGAAGCATTTGCTTCAAATTACTGCTTACGCAAATACCAAAAAGTGCTTTCAGGACCTTCTGCGTTTCAACTATTAACGAAACGAAAGTATGTTTTCACAGAATATCTAACACGTATCCTTAAGACCGATTAAATATAATAATATCGTTCCAAGGTCTTGGTATTTATCAAATCACATGATTAGCTAAGCAGAACAATGAAGTGGTGATTAAAATATACCCTTTTCTCATTGTATCTTAAACCATATGTTTATCTTAACAATGGATAAGGGAAATACATGCGAGTATGTGTATAGTTGCAATTGGCTGTATTAAGAGCTTCAAATGTTTTATTTTAACGTGCTTATTATGAGGGCGTGGTACATAGTTCAACACTGAAAGCATTAGTCTATAACTGTAGATTTCTTGAAGCCAATTTGCGAAAATTAAACAATAGCAATCCTAGACAATAGTTCTAGCCGACGTTTTGAACAAAATTTTTTCGAGTGTTAAGAACTTCTGAGGCACAATTTCAGACACCGGAACCTTGTGCATTTAACTGCGGCGCAAGAGATCACGCGTAACGAATGAGCAATTCTGAATAAATATTTACTCATAAAGTTAGCAAATACCATTATCTAGGATTGTCATTGAGTATTTTATCCATGTTGGCTTCGAAGAAAGCATAAAAATCAATTGTTTTTTTAGCATTTATTTATTACCATGCACTCTTTAAGGAGGAATGATAAATATGGACAAATAAAGCTAATTTGTGGTAAGACTTTAGTTGTGTTTTATCGTGAATTGTTTTGCTTTGTATTTACTGATTTAAATAGTTAATAATATTTGCACGAAACACATTACTTATTTGTTGTTGTTCTTTAAGATAGTGTAATTTATATTATGCGGATATAAATTCATGAATGAACTTAACATAACTGCAGCTTTTTTATAAAAGAATAATCTTACAATAATTTTTAGGGACACAAAATAAATGCTGTTTACTGTCACGTGATAATTGTTGACAGGAAATCTAGTTAAATACAAACAAACAGTTTATTCTGTGAGATATTCCTGAATAATAGGAAACACAAATACAGTTGCAGTTACAAGAAGGGAGCCAGAAGACAAACGCTTAAACGTGGTGTCATAAAACACGTTAACGCTAGAAGCTATATAAAATTTTTAAATTTAGGATTAAAATGTAATGTCTGGCAAAATATTGTAATATTTTTTAAAAATAAATTTACTAGTATACAAAAATTAACACTGAACTATGCTGTTGACTCACATAGAAGTACGTCAGGCATATGGTAGAACAATATCACAGACGCAGAAAGCCGTTGAGGCATGTGTCATATAAACTGTAATACAGAAGTAAATGATTCTCGCTCATGCAGTACAAAAGACACGAATCCATATTAATACTGAATTTTTTAAGGAGTGATTAGACTAATCTAGTTGTGTTCATGTTTATGCTAGAAACAAGAATTCGACAGCAAAATCATTGTGTTGTGAACTTTTATTTGTTTTCGTTTAAGCCAAGTTTTCTAAACACGCTTGTTTATCCACTGGAAGCCATGAAAAGGTAGGTAATACGGGTGTGACAGGTGAATTCGTAAAGAATAATATCGTCTTCATGAACAGAACGCTAAAGAGGCATGTAGCGATTTCACTGCAGTCTTATATTCAACTATTCTCGTCAGAGATAAGCTTGTTTCTTCTGGTGTATGGGACTGGCTTGACAACAACCTGTCGGTAAGATGTCTGAAAAACATATTTATGTGATCTTAAAAGGTGAAAGGTAAGGCGTAAAGTCATACAAATGCTGTTCTGTTTATGTTTTACAAGTTCAGTTGTTATTTTTCTCGATACATCAGTTTTCAAAAAGCAGTAACATATATTTTAAAGGTGTTACAAATATGTTCTAAATGTGTGTTAAATTTTGAAAAATATAGGTACATATTTGGACTATGTTTTATTTTAATGTGTAAAGATACTGGCAATAATTTCGGCAGTTTTGTGCAAAACAAAACAGTGTGACATGTTATATATCACAGTTCATGTGCTAGACGAGAACTTCCTTTGCAAATAACGTAGACTTTTATTCTGTTCATTCAGGCTAAAAATATTGCATTTCTCAAATAAGTTAAATTAAGACTTATAAAGAGATTGCACCTGTAGGAAATACCAACACACAATACATAATTAAAATGTATCGTTAATCGTTATAAAAAAACATTTTAATAATTCTTTAAGAAACACTTAAAGACAGTTTTAAAAATTTATGATAACATTGTAAGGAATAGCTTTTAAAAAAAATCCATAGAAAACATGTCTGACTGTGTTAGGTTCTTTTTATATATTTCTACTAGGAAAACTGCGAAAATAGTCTCATTTTGCACCTTGAAATCCAAATTTTTCTGGGGGAGGACCCCCTGCTTTAATAGGGGTGATGTGTGACTGTTATCCCCCCCCCCCCCAACTAAAATCCTGGCTATGCCATGGAGAGAATATCCAACATTTGCCTTTCAATATTTTCCACAAAATTTTGTTTGAAGACTGTTTTCAAAAGTAAAGTTCAAACTTTTTACAAGGTAGAGTTAAGACATTTTACAAGTAAAGTTAAGGGGTCTCTTCTGCTGACTGAGATAATACATACAACACATTGGCGACAGTGACAAGAATATTACAATGTATATAGGTACAAGGACTTTAAAAACTGCAGAGTGAACAATGATCTTACATTAGAAGCAGTAGATGCAGGTAATGTCACCATAATTTTAAGAAGTGTTTATTCCACACTACACATGGGAAGAGCTTCTAATGCATTTTTTTTGGTGGATTTTCCATTGCTGCTACTTGTCAGTTCCAGAGTTCACATTCTCCTAAAGCTGCTAACTTACTGCAATTTAAATCACTTTCATGTTTTTCAAAAAGAATCTTAAACTGTTCTTGGTGGGATGTTGGTCTGGAAGAGCTTCCATCCGGCAGAACACACACAAAGCTTTGAAGTAATTTAGGTTTAGTCGTTCATTCATCTGAAATTTTCTTTTCACAGTAATTTGCACAGTGAAAGGCATAGAGTAAACACCTTAACAACATATAAGGAAACAATAAATTTAATTTGCATAACAGCACACTTAATTACGTTCACAGAACTAGCAATATATCTATCTGGCCACTCTGAAATCATTTCTAATGCTTGAACTGTGGGTATCAGCAAGTCTTGTTGTTCAATCCAGTGTGTATGATTAAACTGTTTTCAATCTTGTGTGAGATGCTGATGGCAGTAATTCATCAATAGCAGAAGACAAAGCGGCTTGCCTTTTTGGTATGTTAAAAAAGTTATAAACACTAGCAATCGTACCTACACAGTTCTGCATAAATTTAAGAGAACATGCTCCTAAAATCGCCAAGTTTAAACTATGAGCACTACAAAGTATATACTGGTATGGTGCAAGTGGGCATTGTCTTAAGATATGTGCTTGAACACAGTTCGATCTTCCACTCTTTGATGAAATGCCTCTTAAGGTATGAAAAATCAATTCTACTTGCAATCAAACAATTAAAAATAACACTGGCAAGGTTTTCACCGGTGCAGTTTTCAACCACAGAAAACTGAAGACAGTCCTCACATACACATTTTGTTTCTTCCTGGTAACAATGCATGCAAAATGCTAACTGTTCAGTGCAAGCAATATCTGCTGTATCATTGGCAGTTACTAAGAAACACTGAGCTGCAATGTTAAACCTTGACAGCCACAAAGTAAAACTGTTTCAATCATTGAAATGGTTTGTTTTCTTCTACTCTTTTTTTTTTTAGTACTAGAGTCTAGTTGCATTTCTATTGGTTCCAACTTTTTTTTTCAGAAATATCTAAAAGATTCTGTGCATGCTAAACAGAGTTCTTTTGATGTAGAGTGTTTTTTTGTTTATTGAAAGTTTCCAATTGAAGCGTGCGCCCGAACAACGCTGTATGGCACATATTATCCATTGTTGAGTTTTTCATGGAATATCGATGTACGTGCTCTCTACTTCTTGTTATACATGTAGTTCCTCATAGTACCAACAGAAAGCGTCATTACACAGTTACAACACCCTACAGTTCAAAGCGGTTTCGCACGAACAATGCTGTATAGCACAAA
>PNEQ01069420.1:0-14759 GCA_003012365.1 Medauroidea extradentata | reverse complement strand
GTTTGTTCTTGCCTTCTCTAGTTTGTTCTTGCCTTCTCTAGTTTGTTACTGCCTTCTCTAGTTTGTTACTGCCTTCGCTCGTTTGTTTCTGCCTTCTCTAATTTGTTCGTGCTCTCTTTTGTTTTTTGTCCACTCTGTTTTTGTTGTAAGTCTGAATTTGTGATACTCAAATAGTGAAATTACAAGATCCTGTTTAAATCTATGGCCTCAACTTGAAAATTTTATTCTATGAAAGTTATTGCTAGCTGTTTTGAGCAGTTTTATTTATTTATTGTAATGCGTAACTTGTTTGAATTAGCACTGCAGGTTGTCCACTTTTTTGGATTATTATTGGCAATGTTACTCTGTGTTTGTACTGGTAATCGGAAGTGGACTAGATGTGGTGAACAGTATGTGATATTAACCCATCTTAAAAAATTAATACTTTAATGTAAAAACTTATGGTTAACTATCATTAAAAAAGAGACATTTAATGGGTGCAAATACTGAGTAGTTAGGTAAGATTCAATACAGGCAAGCTAATTTAACAGTGAACAATGTACCTAAACCAGAAAACAAAAATTAATTTTAGAGTTCATCAAAGAAAGAATTTATATTTAAATATCTGTAATAGATATGCATTGCTCTTGTAGATACTTGGTTACATCATAAATAAATAACTTGTCAGTTTTAAAACATTTAATAAATGTTTTAAAATGGGTTCTTTGTTATTTTGCTGCATTGTGAAAGTATTTTTTGCTGCGTGTCCAGTGATCCTGAAGGTGGTGGCCACTCTCATTCGTCAGTCAAAGCAGACGGATCAATTGCTGGACGTGAAAAAGCTGTTCCTTTCGGACATGACCCTACTGTGCAACAACAATCGCGAGAACCGCCGCACGGTGCTGCAGATGTCTGTGTGGCAGGAATGGCTGATCGCAATGGCCTACATTCACCCCAAGAGCAACGAGGAGCAGAAGATCTCAGACATGGTCTACTCCCTATTCCGCATGCTGCTGCACCATGCCATCAAGCACGAGTACGGCGGCTGGAGGGTGTGGGTCGACACACTTGCCATCGTACATTCCAAGGTCAGTTATATTATATCCTGTAACAAGAGCACACCATTCCTGTGTCAGTATTGAGAATATCTGTCCTAACCCTATAGGCAGGGTTAGATCCAAAAAAGAAGAGGGAATAATAGTGGCGATTTCTCCTTTCTCCAAAGTATTTAAAAACAATAGATACAGTACAGAACAATCATTGACTTTACTTAAATTAACTGCGATAAGTGTAACTTTTTACCCAGCAATATGCAAAATAAGTACATCAGTAAGAAAAATGAGACTGACTTAAAATTTACGTCCAAGGTTTTTTATTTCAAAATTTACCTCTGCCCCCACCCCTTTTTGTAAAATTTTTGCCGAGTTTGTTGTGTCCTGAAGTATGTTATTGTTCACTTTCTTTTGGTAAGGTTATTTATACTTCAAATTAAGATCTTAGAATTTATTATGAACTAATGTGGCAATTAAAAATTTCCGACTGTAGCTTTCCTGGCGTTGGTACAGAATCAAATTTATTCTGGTGCTTAGGTTAAGAACTTGGGTTCAGAACTGAACATTACTGAAGAAGGAAGTTCCCTCCTAAACCTTGTACCGACATATGCATAACTTGCGGCAGTTGTTTCTTGCCTCACTAGCAACTATGAGCTTCCATAACTGTAGTAGAAAGAATCTTGTTCTTAACAAGATTTCATTCTCTCGGTTGGTAATGGGGTCGCTGTGTTGTAGTGGTCACACTGCTCGTCTCTGACCACTGTTTATGTGAGTGGTAACTCAAATTATCAGGTGTCTAGTTGACCAACAATTATCATTACATTAATTCATAATCTCTTGTACACAACAGCCTACATCACACACTCATCCTCAATCGCCTACCACTTGGGGGCAAACTTGCACTTACTATCTCCACGCAGTGTTACAACATTGCACACATAAAATTATAAAAAGTCACTTGATTACCTTGTTTGAGTGAAACCTTAAAATTGTTTGTTCAACTTCTGAACCTATCGAAAGTTGCTTGTGTTCAGGTTGTCTACAGATTTAACTGTTATCATCTACGTGTGTTCTCTACTTGAGACCAGCTGCGAATTTGAAAATTCACCAGCGTACACCGAACATTCGTAAATGACCATTTTCCTCTCAACCGGTTGAATTGATGTATCCACCGGTTCAACCGACCTGAAAATCCGGTGAGTCTGGTGGATGTGCACTGTAATTTCCATCAGAGAATTTTTGAACACAATCTTACAAAAAAGTTTGAAATGACTTAAACAGCTGTGAACTGTGAGGTCAAAAAAAGCAAATTTACCATATTATTTCACACAGGATATTCTTGTATTTTAAAATGTATACCTACTTCACAAAATAAATTATTTAATTTGTATATTTCAATTATAAACAATATTTACCATTACATATGATACTAATGTTCAGTTTATTGTGGTATAGTGTTACATAACATTAGTAAATTCATACTTTTCATTCGTAATGGAAAATTTAAAAAAGTCAACCTGATGTTTGATAATGGCCTCAACCAGTGTACATTGGTGCCTCAACTACAGATGGATTCACGTGTGAATTTCCGAAAATGTGGCAGGGTTACGCGGTGTTGGCAAACAATACATGCTGAGTGAGACAGATGTACTGTAAACACTAGACATAAACAAAACTAAATTGGAGTGAAAATGTAGGCAGTTCATTCAAATTGTAAAAGCTTAAATAATTTTACAATTGTTAATGTTAGTTAATTGAAGACATGATGTGCTATAGCTTCAGGATTACATTTTTTTAAATGTAACTTTATTGACTGATAATGGTTTATTGTAGTTATTGCTGCCTTATTCAGAGCATTAACTGTTACGATGTTTTCGTTAATAGCTTAGGGCCAGTTTCTACATTTTTTATGATAATTATTTTTTTAAAAAATAATGAACGGGAGCCAATATCATAAAATTGCACTGTAACATGGTTATAAATACAACATTCATTTAGTAAATTTCCTTTTAATTGATAAATTAGCTAACATCATTATACCAATGTCTCGAAAATTTCATTACATAGTACTTACAAGCAATTTGCAACAAAGTTAAGAGTAGTTTTATGATTTCGGCTCTCCTCTGGGATCAGAAAAATATTTCTTTTGATAGCTGAGAAACTTGGGGCCATGTTTTAACAACCTGACCAAGCACAATACCCTTAACAATCTAGTCTATCACAGGCGATTGAACAAACGTTGTTATGTAAGTAAGTTAACCCAGTGAACATTGAATGATTATGTTACATAAAGACCTTAGAGGATGTGTCTGACATTGTTTTTTTGGTGGCAGGTCTCGTATGAAGAGTTCAAGTTGCAGTTTGCTCAGATGTATGAGCACTATGAACGACAGAGGTCGGATAACATCACGGACCCGGCGGTACGCCAGCAGAGGCCCATCAGCACCATCTCGGGCTGGGACCAGCAGCATGCAGTGACTAGTAGCTACCACACGAGGCCCATCGGTGGAGCGTGGGTCAACTCTGCACCCCCCCTCCAGGATGCAAGCAGTGTGGATGTCGGCAAGGTAGGAGCAGTTTATTATGTCTCCTCCCTCTCCCAGGCAAATTGTCTGACATTATGCAGATTTTATGTAAGAGTAGTCTTTTATATTCTAATTTTGATTTAGTGTTCTATACTGTATAATTATTTCCCTCTGTCTCACTCTTCTTTTTATTTTTTCCTAATGGTTTCCCTAAATAAGTTCAGGGGAATGCTGGGAGGGTTAGGAAACAAAGGCCATGGCAGATTCCTCTCAAAGTTCCTGTCATTGTACCGGGTTGTATGTCTCTGACGGTAGTGACCTCGCTGTCGATGAGACGTGAAGTCTACTTACTTTACCATCCCTTATAACATTACATGTTGGACTCTCATTCAGGAAGACTCAGCTTTCATTATCTGCTCTAGCCATCCTGATTTCAGTTTTCTATTATTTCCCAAAATCGCTCCAGGCGGGCGCTGAGATGATTCCGATTGAAAGGCATTGGCCGATTCCACAGCCAGTACCTGTCATTGTGTTCAGTTTTATTTATTTTTACTGATGTGTTAAAGATTTGTAAAGCTAACTTACCTTCCTTCTTTTCTTTGTTTTTCATTTATCTTGGTTTTTGTCTTTCTTTTTTCTTTTATCTGTTTTTCTCCTTCCCTTTTCCTATCTGTCTTTTCTTTTTTTCTAGTTTTTATTTCTGTCTCTTTTTTCTCACTTTCTCCTAATTTGCTAACCTGGATCATGCCTGTCGCTCCTGCAGTTCTCGGCCCTAGGTATACAAAATGCCACAGGTAGACCCTCATCCGTTAAGCCCAACTTTACCTAATTTCTTAAAATTGTTCATTATTTAAAGTTCATAAATTTTTGCAGGATGTTCCTGTATGCAGTTGCGACCTGGGTGCTGTTCACACTGAAGACACATCCAAGAATGCAAGCGACAACCTCCAGGATGATAAGCTGTCGATTGGCTCGAGCACCTGCAATCTCTACAGCGAGGCAGGCAAGCAGGAGACTTCTCCCATTGCAGAGGAAGTTCCCAAGCTCACAGAGGAGACACGCGAGGACGGTGACGGCAGTGCTGGCGAGACTTGCGACTCGGGAGACGCCACAGATAAGCTCCAAGTTGCGAGTGCGTTGGGTGCTGGTGACTCTGGTGTTGACCCAGCGACAAGTGGTTCGCCAGGCCGGACTCATGGGGGCGATGACTCGCGGAAGCCAGACGGTGTAGTGGACAGGACCAGCATGTCCCTGGGGGATCTAGAGCGGGACAGCTTGGACTCCCCAGGGGCAGAGTGCCTCGCTGTGATGACAGGAGACGTGATGACAGTGCAGGTGGAGAGGGAGGTGGGGGATAGTGACAATTCTGAGGCTTACCTGACTCCCACGGACAATGTGGAAGTACCAGGTCCCGGGGACAGGAGAGACGTTGAGGGTGAGGAGGCTAAAGATGCCTCACCCCCTGCAGTAACCACTGTGGAGCACCCCAGTCATGAAGGTAAGTTCCTTGTTCTTTTTCAATTCCCATACAAACATTAATTTATTATTTACTATTTCACTATGTTACAGTTTGGCAATTTAATTAAATTTCATTCTAAATCTCTTAAATCATTGGTGTGCATGTGACAACGCAGTGGTTTTAAATTGCTTCTGAGCCTTTAGACCATGTATTTTCTATGTTACAATTGATCTCGGTGTAACCTCATTTTAAAAGTTATATGCTCATAACTGGCTAAAAATGTTAAGTACTTTGTTCAGTAGTTTTAGTTGTCAATGTATCATTGGTTAGTGAATGTGAAAAGCTTTGAAGTTGTAGTTAATTCATAAATAAATATTTAGGAATAACGATTACAAGGTAAATATCTATGCAGATATTATTCATTGATGTTCAGAAGGGAAGTTCCATTAGAAAGGAGTCCACATCAGTACAAACATATTTGACTTTGACTGTATTTCCAAGAACAAGTGTCACGTAAGGTAGTACAGAAGTACCTACATTTGCCTTCTTTAATCCTTCATACCGGTAATTTATTTATTCTATTTTTCCATATACTTTATTAAACTTCATGACACAGGCAGTCTTGCAGTGTAGCCTTAAACTCAGTAACAATTGTGTGTTTAATTTATTAATTTACCTATTTTATAGCACAGCTCTTTTATCGTTTTTGTGTAGTGAATGTCTTCAAATAGTTTAAAAAAATTATGTGTTTCGAAAACAATTCGCTGTTTGCGTTTGTTCTAATGGGGTAGTTTAATTGTATTTATCACATACTATAAATTTCAGAAAAGCATACATAAACTATTCTGCAGACATTTTAATATTACTGTACGTAAATGTTGTTTAAGTAATGTTATGATACAGATATATTCATGCATAGGCTCTGTATACACTTGGTGTACACATAATTTGTTTACAAAACAGCATATAAGTTTTATTTTAGCACCTTTTCTCTGGAAAAAATTTTTTGTTTTGCATTATTTGTAATAAAAACCAAAAGAATTTTTTTTCTCAGCTTTTTGTACATGTGCTATTGGATTTTAGCTACTTGTGTACCTTTAGTGGTTTATGCTGCAGTTATTGTGCATACAAGGAATGATACAGTAGTTTTGATTGTGTAATGGAGTCTCATGTCTTTCACCGTTTCTTGCATAAGAAGTATATTAGTGAATAGCATGCAAATATTAGCAAAGCATCGTATTCAAACATACGTTTATATTTCAACATAGAGCCTACATAATTTAGTTCTGCAGTGCTCCTAAGTCTGTCACAAACATTAAATTTTGTCGGTTAAATGATCAATGACTTCCCATTATCTTCTTATAAAGGGCTACTGCGGTGTTATGTTCAAAACACTTGCTTTCCACAACTGTGGTCAAAGTTTGATTCCCGTGGGGTTAAGTCTGATTTTGCACATGAGGAAAACAGGCAGACGTTTCTGTTGGCTGGCTGATTTTCTCGGGAACTCTTTTCCCTGCTCTTGCATTCCATTGCTGATCAATTTTAAGGGTGCGTTTAATGTAGTCACTTAAGAATTATGAACGCCTATGAGCTTCTACATTAAAAGTCACACTTTCGAGTTGTGATGCTGTACTCTCGGGTTCACATCCTACTCTGTATTTATTTATCTGCTTACAACCATCATTAAAGGAAGAGGGTGGTCAGACTTTGGTCTTGATAGTTGAAATGAACAACAACACTGTAAATAGTAGTTACAACTGTATATGTACTAATATTTATTGCAGGGATCCTAACTTTGGCAAGTGAGACTGTCGCTGGATGTAATTCGGAAAGTTCTGATGAGACGAGGCATTCTCCGTCATTGCCAAAAGATATTCCTGCAGAGCCAATCGTGGTAACATTGGACTCTGGTGTTAACCCTGTTGAAGAGTCGAGGGACACCGCGCAACATGAAGTCATTCAACCTGAAGGTGTTGCACTGCCCAGCGACACAACACAGAACAAGGAAGATGCACAGCTGCAAGACGTGGTCCTGCCCAAGGATGTGGTTCCAGATTTGAATGACGTTTCAGACATTAGGCAGAGTAGTGTAGAATTTGCACAGGATACAGAAGATCCCCAAAATGCTGTATCGAAAGACAGTGCTTCAGAACCTGCAGAGGTTTCTGCAGAGCGAGTTTTAGAACCTCAGAATGACATGCAGGAGATGACCGTGCCGACAAAAGATGTTCCCGCGGATGTTGGAGGTGTTACCGTACTAGCGAAAAAGATGTCCAGGGACAACGAAGACCAGACTGCTGTGCTAGATGGTAGTTTCGCCCTGGTCGAATCGTTGCCGGACGACGCTTGCGTGTGTGGTGGTTCTAGTGAAGCAAATGTTCCTCTCTCAAGTAGTTCTCAAGTGCCAAATGCTACCCCAAGCTGTGTTCAACCTGACACTTTCCCTGTGCCATTGAAGGACACCACGATAGACGTGTTGGAAGACAAGACTACAGAATCCTCTGAGCCTCTAGTACCTGCAGGTGAAGAGAGGGTGGATCTGTCGGGCCACGATGGTGTAATGGACAAAATGGTGTCGTCGCCTCAGAAGAGGCCGCACAGTGCTTCGACATCTACACAGGTTGATCCTGTTCATTTTGGTAAGTAATTTGTACCAAGTTTATGTTGTAGACATATTACGCTGTGCTGTACTATTACCGTTTTAAAGCTAGTGACATTTTCCCCTTTTTATGTAGTAACTGCATGTGTTATTAATAACTTAGATTTTATTTAATCAGTAACTTAAACATTTTTATAAAGTCACACTACCATAATAAAGTATTAATAGTAAAGTTTTGTTCATGAAAGATTGTTAATCTTAAGGGCGTGGTATACCACCACAATTTTCATCACCATTTTTAAAATTTTTTATTTGTAAAAAAAATTTTTTTCTTATTGTAGATGCACAAAGTGACTAAATTTAGCTCTTATGAAATTTTTTTCTCTCTCATAGTTTTCACGTAATGGCTTGTTAAAGTCATATTTTGCACGTTTCCTTTTTAACGGCTACATTAAAACATCTGATATACCAAACACAAAAAAATCACAGTGGATAAAGACATTGCAGGTTACAATGTCATGCTCATAAAAATAAAGAATAAAAATTATTTGTATTTTAAAAAAATGCTGAAACTGAAAAAAAAAATTTTTTTGAAAATTCAAAAAATTTTTTTTTAATAAAAATAATTGTATTCTTTATTTTTATTAGCATAACATTGTAGCCTGCAATGTCTTTAGCCACTGTGATTTTTTTGAGTTCGGTATATCAGTTGGTTTTAGTGTAGTCGTTAAAACGGAAACATGCAAAATATGACTTTAACAGGCCATTACGTGAAAACTATGTGAGATAAAAAAAATTTTATAAAAGCCAAATTTAGTCACATTTTGTGTCTAAAATAAGAAAAAAATTATCTGGTACAAATAAAAAAAAATGGTGTTGAAAATTATGGTAGTTGTGCCCTTAATGTGGTACCACAGTAGCTCTGTTGCTAATCCCGGTTACTCCGTCCTCTACTCTTTCATCATACACTGGTAGCCTTTGGGCTGGTTCCTGACCTTTATTGAAGGCTTTTGTGCAGTTGCACGACTTCGCTTGCTTAGGTCAGTTTCATCAGCCGGCAAGTTGAGGTACCTCAACACACGTACAAAGGACTAACATATTTTGTTGCTCTAGTGTGTGGTTGCGCGACAATATTTTGCCTTTATATGTATGTTCCCGTCAATAAGTACTAGCCTGTGAATACCTCAGTCCTCTTTATACCTATTTACACAATTGGTTAACGTAGCTGCCTAAAGCTACTTCATATGTATTAAAGGAAGACTCAACTGTGAGACCCTGCATTGAGAACCGTAACTGGGCTCACCTAATTTGGGGCTGGCGTCGCCAAAGTGTAAGTTGCATTCAGTATTTGTTGCTCCAGAGTAGGTAAGAGTCGTAAACTAGGCAAGGTAAATACCATTATGCTGGTGATCCACACTACTCTAAAATGTGGTCTTTCCTTGGCCATAGCACCATGTTGCTACAAAAGAACTGCAGGTTGACTCTACGGGATGGTGATGTATACCTTCTCTTAAGACATCTTTCCCGGATAGGTAGCCCAAGTTGCCTCTGTGGCATGTTCTTGAGCTAGTGTTGCACACTTCCTGGTGAATGCCGGCATAGGCTTCATGTCCTCATGAAGGACTAAAAGCACTGGGCATGTGTACTTGCTGCAGCACCTTCTTCACCTTACCCCAGAGGGTGAGATTACACCTGCCTCCCTTATTACAGCTTCTCTGGGAGGGAAAGTTACAAATATGTAACAAAGTTAACTCTGGGTGTCCAATCCAAACGACCCCATTTTATTTAAGGAATCTTTTGACAGCCAATTCCCACAAAGCTACATTTTTTTGCCATCCAACCCATGGCGTGTCCTAACCAGTGACTGTACTCGCAGTAAACTGACATATGGAAACACTGCAATATGTTGGTAGACAAGTTCTTTCCCGGCATAACCACCATCCTGGTCCGTAGACCAGTCCCCCTTGTCTCTTGATTATTTATAACATCATATTTCTCAGACTAATCCTGACTGGCTGATTCCTGATGGACAGTCTCTGCTGCCCCAATGCACGACCCCTGAAGAGTGGTGCTGGCCATTGGTGTTTACCAGCTTGCACGTCCTGGCACCAATAGGCCATCACCATTCAGCACGCAAACCCCTACGACTAATTACAACAGTGCCAATATAACTTTTGACCAAACACTGCTGAAGCAGGGGATATCCAGATACGACACATCATTTGTACTTGACTACCAAACAACTAGATTTTTTTCGATTTTTCATTATATCTTCGGCAAACCTTACGTGTGTACAACAATAACCACTACATTAACATACATAGTTCTCCTAATTCACCCCAGGCAATTCTTTTTATATTTCCTGTTTGTCTTAGCTAACATTTTGGTCACAAATGACCTCGCTGCATTCTGAAAATTTAACCCCTGGTTATATTGTTTACCAACCTTCATCAGTATGGCCCATCGTGTCTTTTAATCCGACAAGAAATAACAAATTGGTACTTGGATAGCTTTGTGCCAAAAACACATGAAACCATGTAAGAGAGTTTGAATCGGAAGTATTATGAATAATTACTGTATGTCGGAATATTAGATAAGTTTCAAAAGCTTGTACTGTAAAGCATTTTGAATTTTTTAATGTTCAGCTTTACGATGGTGTGGTTTCTTAAATACTGTGACATGTAGACCCTAGTTTTCTGTTAACAAATCAAAGCGATGTTGTAATATTAGGAAAGAAAAAATCCAATCGACAGATATTGTAGAACTGGAGTTTGAAGTTATGTGAATATTGTGTTGTAATTTTTTGCTGAACACAATTAGCATGTAAATACTGTGAATTTAATGTATTTCCCATGTGCTTGAACAAGTGTACTTTTGCTTAGAATCAAAGCGCTCGAAGCCAGCGCCAGTCACGTCAAGTTCCTCCCGTCACATGTTCAGCCCTGGTCCGTCAAGGCCGCCTTTCAGGATACCAGAGTTCAAGTGGTCGTACATCCACCAACGCCTGCTGTCCGACGTTCTCTTCTCCCTCGAGACGGACATTCAAGTCTGGAGAAGGTAAGCTTGCCGTAATGAAATCCCAATAAAATCAATAATATAAAATACTTATTGTGTAATCTGCATCCCTTAAGAGTTTTTCTCAGTTGTATTTACAATTCTTACAAAGCGTGGTGGAGCAGTGGTAAAACACTTGCCTCGCATTTGGGAGGATCTGGGTTCGATTTCTGGCTCTGGCCATCCTGATTTTGATTTTCCAAGGTTTTCCAAAATCACTCCAAACTAATTCTGGGATTGGTTCCTTAATCAAACCCTGGCCAACTCCTTCTACCTTTCCCCTAGTGTTCCTCTACCAAGGCTATATGCTGTTCAAGGACACGTAAAAATGATACAAATAATAATTTGGTATTAATCTGTTACTACGAGAACTTCAGTGTTTTTCTCTGCCACAATTGATTTCTCCACTCGTATATTTAGCTGTCTTCCAAACATTTGAATAAATCATGTGTATTTTACCATGTTTTCAAGGCCGCTTTCAAAAGTGTCTAAAGCTGTAATTCCTAGGTGAGATATTCAATTCATATAACTTAGTATTATTTATTTTTTAGGTTAGATATTGAGAGGAATGCGACTAAGACGGTTCAAGTGCTCATAAAAGTTTACATATTAACAATATCATTGTTTTATGGGATGGACACATGCCTCACTGTCATTCCAGATGCATGACAGAGCGTGTCGAGTTATATTGAGCAGCGCTTGGAATTTTTTACCTTTTGCCCAGGGTAAGGGAATGGGTTGGGTTACACTTTTGTCAGCGCTTATTGTGCAACTTGATACAGTACCTTGCCATGGCAGCTCGTGTGCACTTATTACTGCCAACATACACCACAAGAAAGTGACGGTTCAGATAGCGATAAAACGTGTTATCGTTGTAAGCAAAAGGAATGTTTCTATTTGCTGGAATTTTTTTTTTTTTATTGAAATGAAATGTTTTTTTATTATTTGTTGTAATTTTCAGCGTAAAATCCTTTATTGTTAGCAGTTTTCAAAAATACAAACAAAAAGTTTTTTTTTTTTTTTTTTTTTTTTTCGGTATGTAGCTAGTGACATAAAATTTCAATCAGTCTGTTTTTTTTTTCCTTTATGTTGCCATAATCATGCAAACTTTTAAGTTTTGCATGCCGTTATGAGAATATTGTGTATGCTAAAAATTTTCTGTTGTCAGTAATAGTGTCTATAAAACTAACATTATTTTGTTTACGCTAGGATGACCTTAATGTGAGAAAAATATACAGTATTACGAAAAAATGTAAGTGTAATATATATAGACTTTTCAATAATGCTATTTTGCTATTTACAATCTATCTCCTCAGTCGTTCATAACTTTTATGATTTTTTTTTTACAGTCACTCAACGAAGTCTGTGCTGGACTTTGTGAACAGCAGTGAAAATGCGATATTCGTAGTAAACACAGTGCACCTTATCTCTCAGCTTGCGGACAACCTCATCATTGCGTGTGGAGGACTGCTACCGTTACTCGCTTCTGCCACGTCCCCAAACGTAAGTATCACCTTTAACTGTACTTGCAACGACGAACATTTTTACCCTATAACTACTACAATTGTACATGTTACAGAAGTTAATAAGGCAGGAATTTATTTTGAGCTAGAAATTTTAGTTCCATCATAAATAACTGTGTAGGCAATTTTTAATGTGCAGTGTGTTAAGAAAAATACCTGTGAAGATTGAGGTAGGAAAGGTATATTTAAAAGTAGACTTGGCCTTCTTCATGTAAGATACCTATCTGTGTTTTGATGTTTAGTTCATAAATCATTACCTTGGTAGATCTGCATTTATTGGGAGAAAATTTAGACACAAGAATTTTGTTCATGTAAAGGCCACAGTGAATTAGCATTAAGACTACTTGCATTCCACTGGAAGTAAAATTTTAATATATTGGAATTTTAAAAAATAAATAAACTAAATAAAATGTAAAAAAAAAAATTAATTAGCCTAGTTTAGATAGAACTTGGAAATTTACCCTCTTATATTTTACCATGTTAAATTGGTTACCAACATGTTTTTGCAATGTGACCCTTTATATCGAAGCATTGTGTATTTTATCATTACATAACTACATCCCATTGTGATCCTGGTTCAATTCCAGAGGGCGTCTTCAGATGTGAAATATGGTGGACATGTCATTGATTAGTGGTCTTTCTCGTGGATCTCCTACCCGTACATTTTGTCGCTACTCTATCCCTCTGTCCCGATTTCATCTTTCCTTGTCCCTTTTCTGGCAGTGTGAAATGCTTGTTTTACTTGGGTAAAGTTGCCAGCCCTGAGTTAACTTAAGCTTTCTGTAATCATGATGACACTTTCTAGAGGCAGGTGTAAACATTCAATTTGTATTTTAACATTTCCTTAAAATAATATATTTATCTGAAAATAAGACTACTTCAAATATACGACGACCCCTAAATTTTCACTTTTGTCCAGAGCAAAAAATAATATTTCCTGTGGAACGAAAAAATAAGAATAATTGGAATGTTAACTACTGAACCTAAAATTTTACTATATTTTTTTGGCTAAGTAGATGAAACATGTTTTCCTGTCCTCAAATTTGGCTAAAATTGGGTAAAGTCTATCTGTGTATCGAAAATACCTTACCTTTCAAATAACCCAAATCAAATACAGTTCACGTAATGTACTGGAATAAGCATCAGTTTACACTAGCTACTGTTAAGTAATGTCACCTTTATTTTTCATGTGATCTTACATTTTATTACATTAATGCAGATGTAAAATGCCAAACAAATGTGTTTGTAAACATGCTACATAATTATTGTTATAAGTCTCGAAAATAAGACAGCCTTCAGTTTTTGGACACACAGTCTTATATTCAGCTAAATACAGTATTTTATTTCAGTTTCAAAGCAATATTTACAGGACAATTTCATGTTAATAGCTGGACTTGAGGAAGAGTTGAGGTGAAGAAATGAAGAGTAGAGGTCGTCATATTTACAGTTTCCATTGATCCTTGCATTCCACTCCCGTGTATCTGCCCTCCTGCTTGAGGTGGGAAATACAGTGGTGATTTACATTTGCTTTCATAAGCAGTTACAGATGCATTAGGACCCTGATTCAATGAATCGTCATAGTTCCTGAAAATCTTGTCGCTAAATTGCGGTTTCATTAAATCAGAGTTCATTCATTTGTTTAGTTTTACTTGATGGTGCCAGAGCTATGTTGAATGCCAACAGAGCGAGCTGGACGTCATAGAGCCGACGCAGGGCATGCCCATCGAGGTTGCGGTATCTTTCCTCCAGCGACTCGTAAACATGGCAGATGTCCTGATATTTGCCAGCTCCCTGAACTTTGGCGAACTCGAGGCGGAGAAGAACATGTCGAGTGGAGGAATCCTGCGGCAGTGCCTGCGTCTGGTGAGTCTCCTTGAAAACCACTGAATGTATATATGTTAAAAGGTTGTTTATGGTAAAGTGAGCACTTTTGTATCGAATTTGAATACAGTATTGTCAATAGTTCGGTCCTTCAAACAAACAATTTTGTAGATTTCAAAGTAAAGTCGTACAGTATTATTGTTTTTCTTTGTATTTATAGTTAGTAGGCAATAATCGTGTTGTATGTTGTCACGATCTCGAGGATAGCTATGCAGTCCAGTTTGTCATTTTGTTTGTGGTAATACTGTGGCACACAAATTGTTACATTTCTAACTTTTTTATTTACAGTCTGCATGTGGTATGTACAAGTGATGCACTAAGGAATGACATTACACAATGCATTGTTTTACAGTATTTGTTTTAGTTAGATACTCATTTTCACTCCTTCACTTAATTCACTCTTTTACTTTACTCACTCTTTTACTTTACTCACGCTTTTACTTTACTCACTCTTTTACTTTACTCACTCTTTTACTTTACTCACTCTTTCACTTTACTCACTCTTTCACTTTACTCACTCTTTCACTTTACTCACTCTTTCACTTTACTCACTCTTTCACTTTACTCACTCTTTCACTTTACTCACTCTTTCACTTAACTCATTCTTTCACTTTTCTCACTCTTTCACATCTCCACTCAATCTTTCATGTCTCTGCTCAATCTTTCAAATCTCTGCTCAATCTTTCA
>PNEQ01069419.1:0-14759 GCA_003012365.1 Medauroidea extradentata | reverse complement strand
TTTTTTTTTTTTTTTTTTTTTTTTTTTTTTTTTTTTTTTTTTTTTTTTTTTTTATTGACGTACAGTAAACCCTCGTTTTACCGGACTATTTGGGGGGAGGTGTGGTCCGGTAAATCAGATGTCCGGTAAATCGCGCGAATCTTAACTTTTTAGTTCTTTCATTGCTAAACGTGAGACCAACAATGTACCGTTTACCTCGCAATGAATCGCAGGGCATTAATGATTGATTCTAGAATTTATATTTACAGACACCAATTTGTAATGAAAAATCTCGCGTAATGAGATGCACCTATACGACAAACTTATTGAGTTCCATATCGGAGCTGATGTTTATTTCCAAATACGTATTACACTCCCATTCACTCAACATCAGAATAAGTTAGTATTCACAAATTTACTAAGTATTTCCGTTTATTCAGACTGTGGAAATAACACTCGGCAGGTTAGGGAAATCACTGCTAATTTTTTGTAAAATAGATCATAACATAACAGCGAAAATTTTAAATTCATAAAAAAAATTAACATGGACAGCCCTTACAGTCCTCAAAATAATTTACTGTCATGCTTGTTTAGAAACCATAACACTAGTTAGTACAAAAGTGTCTATAAATTGTATAAAATTTTTAGTTCACTATAGATAACTAGGAACGCCCTAATCTGAAATGCAGTGAAACTACGTAAACACCTTATAAAATTCAACACTTTTCTTTGTTGAACACTGTAATTTTTAAAAGTTAATAGTTATATAAGTTATGTGTGTAAACTTATTAGGTAAGATATCTAGTTGAGCATATTAAAAGGTAAAACATTGATCACAAATTCAATAAATAATACTGAATTACTGGTACAGCAAATAACAGTTATGCTAGGGGAAATACTAGAAACTAGATGCACTAAGCGAACTCTTGTTCCTTTTGATACTCGCTGCTATAAACTACAGTGTTAAATGTACAATTTCATGTGAAGAAAATATTTAATAGTATGTGTTGCAAAAAAACCTCTAACCCATCATTCCGTTTTGCACAACCGTGTTTAAATGTTAAACAATCTTCACTTAACATTACATTTGCATATTGTTCATACACTGCAAACCAAATTAGCTTTTGCTCACATTATTACTAGAGCTATTAGTAGTAACACAATTATATTTCATTGTTAAATTTTATAACAACTATTTGTAAGGTTTATTCATCATCTCGGAGTCGTAGGTACTTCTTAGCTCGGAGCCCAGAATAGTCTGTACCTTTGTTCTTCCCCCTTTTATGTTCTCACATTTTCATTTTCGTTGCTTGGTAATGATGTCAAAAGGATAATGTTCTGGGTTCGGTCTTTAGTGAAGAATGAACAGTAAAATACATACTTCCTAACATCTTTGATATTTGTCATGGCGATTTTTTTATTGTGTTACTTAAAAATTCCAGCTGTCTCAGCTGTGTCGTGTCATTGTAAATATTTTATTGTAATTCCCAAAATTGACATCACTAAGTATATGCACACTTTTGCAAGCTGAAATTCCCAGCACTAAATTTATACATACATAATGAGATGAAATATTATTGAAGGTCTATCGTGACTGAATACTAATGTTTTACGAATGAGCGCGAATTTTAATTTTCCAACACCGTAGTATGTCAACAAAACGTAGCAAATTTAGTGAATTGTTTTCTATTGCAGAAAAAAAAGATTGATTATTAAACGTACACATTAAATATGGATATTTTTCAGTTATCAGTTATGCCTCAATTACATCCTTCGCCGAGACTTTGCTATGTCGAAAAAAGTTGAATATAACACGCGCTAGTTTTCATATGACTGTTAACTACACCAACTGTATCCACAACACCGCGTCTAACAAAAAATACCTCCGCAAAATCCACTACACCGCATGTACCAAAAAGCCTGCGCAAAAATTCAAGTATCAAGCGAGCCACCGTACCTCACAAACCCCCTGCGTTGTTGCAGCAAACTCAGCGAGGAGCGCCACCTTAACTGGTAGCTTATCGCGGTATCTCGACGTCTCTCAGCGGATCCTCGCCACGTCGTCGACGGGGATTTGTACATGTTACTTCAGTCAACGACCACGAAGAGTAGACTGCTTGCTTTGCTATGAACTTGTTATCTATGTACTAATCAGGAAGAATGGCGCTATTGTGTAAATCCGTTACATTTGACATTCACCCAACTGTTTCAGTTTTTTAGACAATCCAAGTTGCTGCTAATTTTCGATATAAAATTTGCTGAAAGAATTTTTTTTTTCTCTCGAGAATGCCTGCTAGCAGCTTCACAAAATTTCTTTGGGATGTTAGAAGCACTTTTTAAGGTAATTTAAAAAAATTTCGTTCATAAATAACGAATACTTTTTCTGTTTTGCTTGCCATAACTTCATAACGTTAAAGTATATAAAAAAGTAATAAAAATCTATTTTAATGTATCTGTTCTGGTTTAAAATAATTTCATTACACATGATTTAAGTACAGAAGTTGCTGAATATGGAATTTAACAACTTTTCTTTCTTTCTTGCACAGCCTTAACTGTCTGTGGTCCTCAAAACTTTTTCTTCTCAATTTTCCTGTTTTGTGAAAGTTTGGTAGAATATTATAATTAATTATATTTTGATAGATTGGTGTTTAATAATACAGAACTGTTTTGTTAGGACATTTCTGACAAATTTTACAAAATGTATACATTTCCCCTCAAAACTATTCAGAATATCCATGATTTTTTATTTATTTTTTTTTAAATTTTAAATCCCTTGTAGTGTTTCGCTTTAGGCTTAAAACATATTTTATTGTTAGTCACTACAATTTTTTTCCAACAGATGATAGAGACACAGATGGCAGTGAAGGCAAAACAAGTAACAGAGTTGGAAAAACAAGCAGAGTACATCCAGCGCACAGCTCCTGAAAAGATGGATGTAATCCAGCAGAAGAAGGTCAAGGTTGAGGAGAGGTTCCAGCAGTTGAAAGCTCCATTGCTGGAAAGGCAGAAACAGCTGGAGAAGAAGAAAGAAGCTTTCCAGGTCAGTGAGTAGTTTTAGGTACCGTACAGATATGCGATTGAACCTCTTGAGTTTACGAAACTGTGCAGATGTTGCTTTGTTTAGTTTTTGTTGTTTCTTGTATAGTTTAATAATAACGTGGTAAGGTATTCTCAGAGTGGCGAGCGACCGGGAAAACCGGGAAAAGTCGGGGAATTTAAGACGTTTGGAGAAGTCAGAGAAATGTCAGGGAATTCTCTAAAAAACCTGGAATTTTAAAATTTGGTAAACGAACGTTTCCGCGAAGACATCGTACCATTTTCTTGGTACATATACCAATTTTCTAATTCCATATCTTTTCGTACCGATATTGTAGTAGTGAATTTGACGCGTGGTACCAGTTTTTCGTCTAAAATACGATTTTTTTGGCATTTTGTACCATAATTTTCAGTGGTTCCCGCCAGTGTTGCCAGAGCAGTGTTTTACCTCGCATTGTGTTGTGATGTTTTCATGTTTGCACAGTGGTAAAAAATTACTCTCTCGTGGGGTTTCTTGCGTACAAAATGTCGTAAATTTTAATGCATTTTTAGTTAATAACGTGTGTTACACAGTTGTGGTGTTTTCCCCAAGAGTTCGTAGTAGAAATTGAAGGCGTGGACTTGGCAACATAGGATTCTCAGTTCGCTTTTGTTCTTACCATGCGGCATGCTGATACGTTCGTTAATCGTTCAATCGTTGTCGGTTGTTTATTGTTTACTTCGCGTGGCGCGAATATTTTTTTCTATGGTTCGTGCGAGTATTAATATCTTCTGATCATGTCTGAAGTCCGTGGATTTACATTTAAATTGTATTTTATCTACCGTATCGCGTAATGGAGGAACACGCCTGAACTTTTGGGCTCGTGCAGTGACGAAGGTGCATTAAACTTATCTAGAAATGTATGTTCAATGAGTGTTATTTCCACAACGTAATTAATTAAGGGAAAACAGGAATGTCAGGAAGAAACAGACTATATTGGTTAACCGATCCTACTACTAGAATCGCGATGATCCTGGAGAGAACTATGAAAGGTGCAATTCGTGCAACGTTAATTTTTTTAAGCAACATGGGCCGGCGTTCCGTTATGAGCCTCGTTGAAGGCAGAAATCCATAAGTAGGCTGGTAGTTTAAACTGTGAAGGTAGACCTAGATGCTTTTTTCAAATCTGTACCATGTGAAACAACAATGTTTCCAGATTAGTGTCACAGGAAAGAAACTTCAGTTACAGTGAGATAATATAATTTTCACCTCACATTTGTTCTTGGCGTCATATTTCATGGATGAAATGAGTTAATTGCTAGAAGGGGAAGGAAGTTGTACACTAGACCCCCGATTTTACGAATACTCACGGTTCCTATCATCGCATTCGTAAAATCGCTACCTTCGTAAATTCGATAGCGGCTTATTTTTGACCCCCCCCCCCCCCAACTTAACAGAAAATTTTAAAATTGCATTTTTTCTGCAAAGTGTCTCTAGGCCCCAACTTCCGTAGCGTTTTGCGGGAAATTAATTAACGTAAGTACGTAAACATAAATTGATATCAGTAGCCAGACGTCACACTGCTGAGCGGTAGATATGACCAACCCTTGTCACCAAAAAATGAGAAAATCGAGATTCCGAGGGTCTTCTCTCGAGCGAATAGCCCGACTCCGGTAGCATTTAACGGAAAAATAACGCAAGTGATAGTTGAAATATAAATTTATATCAATAGGCAGACGTCTTACGATCAAAAGAACACCGCTAAACAATATATATGACCAATCCTTTTCCTAAAAAAATGAGAAAATCGAGATTCCGAGTGTCTTCTCTCGAGCGAATAGACCGACTTCCGTTATATTTAACGGAAAAATAACGCAAGTAATAGTTGAAATATAAATTTATATCAATAGGCAGACGTCTTATGATCAAAAGAACACCGCTGAACAGTAGATACGATCGATCGTTGTCCTAAATAAAAGAGAAAACCGAGCTGTCGAGTGCCTTCTCAAGAGCGAATAGCCCGATTTGCGTAGCGTTTAATGGAAAAAAAAGTAGGCATCCTTACTAGTAAAATGCCCTTGTAAATTATTCACCAAAGAAAGAAGGAATAAGCGGATGTATTTATTCATTGCGCAGTTTTATATCATTTTAATCATTCCCTTGACGTTGAATTGTACGAGAACGTAGATACTAGTAGCGTGCAGAGCGGACAGATAGCGCAACTGTACGAACGTTCACAAGATGGAGGATATATAGCGCCACCGTAGCATACACAGACGTTGTTCCAAAAACGCCATTTTGTGACGTTCTTACCTAAAATCGTCGAGAATTACATGTATAAGTGAATGAAAATAATCACTTTCACAATAAGTATATGCGGTAAAAATAAATTAGGAGTTCCGGGATTACGTAATACACGAACGTCTATTTATTTTCCAAGTTCGACATACCCAGAGACAAATGTTTCTACACTTGGAAAATAGGTAGCGCTATTATCGTGCTCACTTGTGAAACGCACGTTTTACGACACGCAGTAACGCATTGTTTAAGCAAATTATGCGCCAAGTTAATTGTTTTAATTACGTATGGTGTTAACGCAATAAAGAAAAATATCACGCTATTATTTATAGGGTTCGTGTAAAAAAGTAAACTCATTCGTCGCGAGACGAGAGAGATATAAGACGTCGTGAAACAGCCTAGAAGGAGGCTGTACTACAGTTAAATGAGCATATGCGCATGCGCTGGAACTTTGTGTCTATAGTACGACCTCAATATAGATCCTAATACGTCGTGTCGTAGTTGGAGACAGGCCGGCCGGCTTGCCGCTCGGCACAGGCGGCGCCGCCGCCGCGATGCGGTTTTCAAGATGTCACTGCCGCATTTTTTAACGGATTTTCGCTATTTTTGTTTTAATTTTAATATTGTAACTTACCAAGTAATAACTGCGAACTCTACAATTCATATTTTAATGCCGTGAATTAGATACAGTATGTTTTATTTATTGTCAATGTAATTCCTTACAAAATTTTTGTCATATAATTTTGTTATTTTTTGAGGGGTCCTGAGATTGTATTCGTAGAATCGCTACCTTCGTTGAATCCAGGGTTCGTAAAATCGGGGGTCTAGTGTATAATTTTGTTATTTTTTTAGGGTTCCTGAGATTGTATTCGTAGAATCGCTACCTTCGTTAAATCCAGGGTTCGTAAAATCGGGGGTTTAGTGTAGTTTGTGTCGACGAATCATTGAACAAATTTTCTCAAAAACAACAGGTGCACATTACAGTATGTTTTTGGGATTCAAAGATTGATGGTGTAGTGACCAGGCATTACACTTAGACAACTTATTAAATGCTTTTAATTCTGGTATCGCGAGCTTTTCTCTCCATAACTTCACAACAGCATTTTAAAATTGGAAAGTGAATTTACATAAGTGAAAATCGTTGTATTTGAATATTCTTATTACTTTGTTGCTTTGTATATAATGAATATATGATAGAATTTCTGCAAGGTAAAGTTATGTTGATTAGTAGTTTTCATCTTCACAAAAAAAAAGGTAAGTTATGTATCAGTACATACTCATCGTGTTGGTTAAACTATTGATTTTAGACATATAGTTTATTATGAAAATTGTTTATACAGACATTGTAAGTAGTCCTACGTAATTTTTTGTTAGGTTAGTTCAAGTTGGGTTAGGTTATGTTAGTTTAAGTTAAATTAGATTACAAACATTAAATTAGGTCATGTTAGGTTCCCTAACCTAAATTAGGCAACCTAACAAAAATTTTATTTAATGCTTTTGGAGACATTAGTAGTAGTCCTACATAAACAATTTGTTACCTAACCTAACAAAAAAGTTTTTTTAATTTGGAACTACTTATAACATCCCTAAAAACATTTTTAAATAAACTGTATGTCTAAAATCAATAGTTTGGCTAGTACACGATAGTTAGCGATTCTTAATATTTACCAAAAAAATTTGGCCGCGATTAATACAACCTGGTTAATTTTATTGATATTTTGTTGGTCAGGGAAATAACAGCTGACCTGGAAAAGTCAGGGAATTTTTTTTTGCAGGTTTTGCTAGCAACGCTGATTCTCATTTGGCACAATTTTTCTGAATGAGTTTTTATGTGTTAAATTTATCTAGATAGCATTAATATTAAGCTTTATACAGTAAATTGAATTTGCCTCGTGTCTATGCAAGGCATAATATATACATTTTTACTGTTAGGACAAGAAGAGTGAGTAAAGAACCAGGCCTTTAGACATGGTTATGGTGTTGGAATTTGGATGGTGGGGATGGAATTTGGATGGGGGATGCGTGTCGTAGGGTGTGATGTGGATAAGAGACTAGTTCGTAAACTGGAGCCGTACTATGGAGCAATGAGTCTGTGCGTCCACTAGCACTTCACAAGCCACATGCATATAGTTTCCTAACATAACAGAACTCTTTATTTCAGGGCACAGCATTTTTTTTTTTTTTCATATTAAATCAACTTAAACGAATACAAACTAGTCTAATCTAATCCAAAATTGTCGCAGGTGACTTGAAAAAATGAGGCAGTCATCTGTGCAGAATGTATACATATATTTTAAGTGTCTCCATTTAGGTATTAAGTATGTATTATATTTTCCCATTTACCAACTGCACATTTTTTAATTTTTTTTTCTGATAAACAAAATTGTAAATTAGAAGTGCAGATCATGCATGGAAATGGTTTTTTATCAATAAGGCTTATCATATTATTTATCATACATTACAGATTGCTGGAAGGATTTATCATACCGTATTTACTCGATTGTAAGCCAACCCCTAACTTTCAAAACTTTGAAAAAAAAAAAAAATAAAACAAAAATTACTCTAATTATAAGCCAAATTTTGAAGGACCCGTGTACGGAATGATAATGACAGAGTTTTACGGCCCTTTAACCTCTGAGGTCTTCAGAACCGATAATTTTTCTTCCCACCATTTGACGCGAAGTGCGGTAGGTAAACAAGTGGGCGGACGAGACAAGTCATGCGACATGCGAGGAATGCTGGCTTAGTGCGGCTCGGCACGGCGCTGTTTTTTGACATGACACTCGGCACTTCCTGGCGCAGTAGGCAGACTGGCAGCCGACCGGCAAAGCGTAAGGAAGCTGTAGCCGTACCCGATCCCAAACATTTAGATTTTTTAGAAATAATGTGCGGGTTGTAGATAGGTAAATACAGAATTAGACGTTTAATGGAACCGTGAATTTATTATGTGAATGAGCTGGCATAAAAAATTATGTTAGTATCTTAGACATTTCCGCTGCATATTTGATGACTTTTTTTTTTAAACTCTGCTGTATGTCGTCTTCTCTTCATTTTGAAACTTGGCAACCACGTATTACGTAAGTAGGTACAAGCAGCAAATACAGAGGTAGCGGTACCGAAGTGGACCGGCGGCACGCGTGTACCACAGGACCTCTTGTGACTACACTGCCAGATCGGCATGCTTGCTCCAGCCCAAAGGCCGGCTGGCACGATGACGTCACCTGTCGGCCAGCTGTGATATTGCTAAGCACACTCAGTATAGTAAAAACTGCATGTTTTTATATATTAGGTTCACATTTACATCCTTATCGGTACTGATGAAAGTGTACTGCTTGTTTTATAAACATATTTATTTATATTTGGTCAAAACTGTATGTAAAATGGTTGATCCCGATTGTAAGCGGAGTCGGAATTTTCGACGGTTCAAAAAGTTAATAAAAGGTTGGCTTACAATAGAGTAAAAACAGTAATTAAGGACCCCTAAACACGGTGAATAAATATTGCCAATTTCAGTGTTTAAAACTGTTGGAAAGCGATTCAAAAAGTCTGTGTTAAATGCTTTAATGGGGTGTAAAAGTCTGTTAAAGGCAGTGAAAAAAATTTCAAGCGGTAAAAATCTTTTTGTGTAATACGTACTGTCAAAATTATTATATTTAACCATACAGTTTTAAAATAGCCTCATAATAATTAATTTTTAAATGTTCACAACGTATGCCTGGTACTTAACTTATTTGTGTAAATTAAAATAACTAATTTATTTTCATTGCCAGACTGTATAAATATCTTCCTTTTTGTTTAAACTATTTATCCTGAGTTTTTCTTAAGTTTTTTATTTTTAAAATGTTCCAACTGTTTGGTATTTACTATTCACCGAATAGCTGAAAATTATGTTCCTCCATATTTTTGTTATTAAAATTTGTGTTCCTACTCCTTGCAACACAGAGCAACTTGCAATATTGCTGTTTACGCAAGGATCTGTCCAATGATGTTTTTCTTATAATCGAAATTATAAACGCAATATCTCCGAAAATGCAGATACAAAACATTACAAATGTAAACAAACGTGCATTAAGTTTTAGAACTATGGATTGCAATTCAGTAGACTTTGAAATTTTGCTGCCGCTCCGTCGCTCAGCTGCCATCTTGTCAACATATCTGTTTTGCTGTACCGCGTGACCATGGCCGTGCAGGAGGTGATACATTTCAACTGCAAAATGTGTTGAGGAATGAATATATTCAGTGCGAATGTATCTGTGGTCACCATCCGTAAAATGTAAATATTCCGGTTTTTACGTGGTTGATTGCGTGAAATATGTGTGTGTGTGTGTGTGTGTGTGTGTGTGTGTGTGTGTGTGTGTGTGTGTGTGTGTGTATGTATGTATGTATGTATGTATGTATATATATATATATATATATATATATATATATATTTATTTATTTATTTATTTCCAGTCCGTCCCGTTATTTAAACACCTAAAGAAAAATTTGCATTTTGTTGAGATTGTGCCTCAATTTATTTGCAACAAAATATCTGCCAAGTCATTTGAATTCGTGCGAAACATCGCTTTTAACTGAATTAAGCTGAAATTAGAGGAAAACTTAAAATGACGCCAAATTTTGCGGTATTTTGCAAATTTCACGAGTCTCTATTATATTATTATTAGATTAAACCCTTTGTCAGATTGTAATGACGTAAACAGTAAATACGCAACACTGACATGGCGGTCAGGCAAAGCAATGGCTGTGCATACCTTTTGTGGTGGCTGCCGGCCCTCTGAGATGTGCCAATATTGCGGTGAGCTGGACTATGCTGAGCAGTGCCAAGACAGAGTCCGCCTAGAAATTTTGTCTAGCCTCCCAGTCCGATGAGCATACATCTTAGCACTTGCAGCACAGCAAATAAATTGTAACTGTATAGTGGGCGAAAAGGAGGAAAAAGTATTTTTCCTGAAAGTATGTTGAAAATGTAGGGTGCAGGTCTTACGTGGGGTGAATGGTACATGAGTAAATACTGTAATTTAGTAAGGTTGTGGGGATTTGGACAAGGGGTGTTGGGATTTGGACAAGGGGTGTCGGGATTTGGGCAGGGGGTGTCGGAATTTTGATTGGTGTGGGATGAGAGATGGCTTAAGGTGTGGTTGTGGTGAACTAGCTGAAATTGTAATTCTTGCAAAAAAGAAACTGAACATTTTCCGTTTTAAGTGATTTAGCGGAAGAATGTTAACGAAGAAAGTAAGTCTGGAACTGCTCCTTATCCCTTGCAGAAACAGAACCACAGAACTTTTGTTTGTTGTTGTTGTAGAGGTTGTGCTGAAGACTATGATGCCCCGACAGCAATGGTGTTAATTCGTAAAGAATAAATAAAAATAAATAAATTTCCGCCTTTATATTTTATTAATATCTTTTGGTAGAAGTTTACAAGTGACACCAGTGGTTTTGTGTTCTGATACAATGGCAGTTAATGTGGCGAGTGCTCGCCCCGGGTTACATCAGTTGGATTTATCTAAATACTGCGACTTGCCATTTGCACTCAGTCGAGAAACCTAGGTCGGTGTCTTATGTAACTTTGTTCTGAATTGTGCTGTTACGAGCACCAACAAGTTGTTATATATGAAACAAAAAAAAAATGTGTGTTGAAAGAAAACTTTATTCCCTTCTACTGGCGAATCCGCCCTCTGGGCTTCACAGCCCCCCTCCAGCGCCTAACACGTGCAGCCACTCCCGCTACAATACCCCAACTGATAAACACTTAGCCGGCCGTCTTTCCGTGACAGGAGTCCAAACTCTGACGTACGTCGACTGACTTTTCCTAGGCAAACACTCTGACTTACTCAGCCAAGCGGCGGAGTGATACAATGGGATCCAAGTTGTGATTTAAAAACTGGTTAACCAACACTTACATAGGTAGGAATTTACATAAACACAATTACTGGCAATTTTAAACAGCGTTTTATCACACAATAACAGCTGAATATTTATTATTGTCATTAAATGGGGACATGCTGCGTCATCAAACTGTCGCGGAGCACTACCTTTTTAGAGTTTTGTTGCACACTGCACTACCACCCAAAAAGATAGACTAACGACCTGCTGCCCAAGCTGCATGCCGACATGTCTTTGTACGTGCCTCCAAGCATCTGAACTCTGAACTGCCCACCAGACGAATCACATCCCAGAGGAGGCGAGCTCAAAGCCTACTTCAAATTTTAATAATTGAAATGAAGCAAAATACAAGAAAAAGTTACCGAGAATGTTGTTAAAAATTAAATTATTTTTAAAGTGAATCCAAACACGATGTAAATTAAATAAAGTTGACCCATGAAATTTACTACTTTTCTCTTGCATTAGCAGTTAAATTATATTTTGAATAAAATTTTAATGTTATTTTCTCTTCCAGCATCCCCAATTAATGTGTTGGATCCCACTGTATACATTCTTACATTTTATTATGTTAGCATGATTAAATTGTTACAAACAAAAAAGTATTAAGAGAGAAAGAAACATTTTAATTACTATATGACAATAAACCAAGTATGGACTACGTGCCCGTGCACGTCACAAACTGATTTTCAGCTTTTAATTGTTAATGTTATGTATTTTTTAATAAAAGTAACTGCAGTAAATTTCTTGACAAAGGATGCTGATCACAGCACTATAATATGACTGGGAGGCCTTTGATAAATAAATTAAATAAGAAAACCATATTTTCACATTTTAAACTTTTGTTGTCACTATCGCTACCTGTACAAAGTGAGATTAGTCAGTTGTAGCAAGATGGCCGATAGAAACCTTAAAATGTAACTGCTTATTTTATTAAGTAGATTTTCATAATTTTGATTGGCTGAAAGAAACATTTTGAAACAGTGCAATATTTATACTCAACTGAAATGCAATTATTTGTCATTCATTATCTTTTAACTTTTAATAAGTTCATTTGATGTTAACTGTAACTGTAATCAGTTAATTTTGACAGCATTTAACTTATAACAGTAATAGGGTTCATGTATTCCAGGGTATTTTATATCCTGGCATCAATAGGATGGTAAGAGAGTGTAATAATGGATTGTCATTCTGCCTTTGCCATGCTTGGTGATGCAAGTGTTTAAGGCCCATTTTGCAGTGGTAATTGAGGTGGGGTTCGTTGTATGTATAAATAAAGGTGGTGGCTATCAGCATGCTGTTAGATGTTGCATTAGACTTGTCTAATTTCATTGAATGCTTTAGAAGGTAGGGGTGTGCAAATATTTAAAATTTCAAATATTTTCCGGATAGTAAATTTATGTTATTTCCACATTTGGAAGCATTCAGACAATTTTGAATAGTGAATTTTAAACGATTTCTAAAAATAAACTAAGGTGATAACAAGGCACTTCATACTTACAAGCATAATGTAATTTACTCATTTTACTGTTTGCGCGGATATTTAAAGGTTCAAATATAAGTAAAAGAACGGACATTCATGAATATTTAAAACATAAATATTTACATATTCGCGTGCGGTGTCACAATCATGGTCATAGATATACTCGTGCAGATACTCACTTTGCACTGGAAGCATAGCGACACACGCTTACTGAACCATCTCAATATGTAGAAGATTGTGGTAGTGGTATAAGATCACGGGCGTGGTGCAGATCGCAGTAGCAGCGAACAAAAGTTTGTCTACGTAGATACCTTGCATATGTATCTACGAAAAGTTGATTTACGCCGTTTGTTTACATTTGGCGCTGTTTATTTACATAAAATGTTTGCTGCGGGGAAGTTAATAATTATAATTTTAGTTAATTAAAGAAGCAAAAAAAAAAATATTGTGGATCTTTACCGATGTCACGAGGGGGAACACAAATTAAAATGGCCAATTCGTTGCGAAACATCATTTTCAACTTTTGATGTGGTCTACAATTCCGAATTTAACGTGACCCAAAGTGTGGATCCAAGGTATTCATGGGATGAAATTACGACAGTTCATGCTAAAACTTTATGCACCACTAATATTGTGACATTGTAAACATTTTTGTAAGTAAGCAAGGCCTGAATGGAATGATTAATGTGAATATCCTTAGGGCAAACATTTTTTAATTACTTATACATACTTGTATTTGCTAATATAATTAGTAGGGATGGGTCGATTTGATTCCTCGATATCACCAATTCTTTGAAAATATGGGTACTTAGTATCGAGTACCAACAAAGAGCAGGGTAGGTTAGGTATCGGTTAATTCAACCAAATACAGTAAGTAGATTTATGGCTCATCTTTTTTATATACAGTATTTTAATACGATCACTTACCTGCCGTACGTATATGTAATGTTTGTTTAATATCCGAATGATGGGAAATAGGCCGCTAGGCTAACAATGTAATGTAACAGACAGAAGTACAAGTACTTACAGTTGATACCTGTAAATAGGTACACGTACACAAAGGGACGACACACAATTTTGCGCGGAAGCGTGGTCGCGACGTTTCGTGGCTTCCTCGGGTGGCGAGACGTGGCGCAAAAATGTGTCTCGTCCCTTTGTGTGAGTGTACCTATTTACAGGTATCAACTGTAAGTACTTTTACTTCTGTCTGTTACATTACTTTATTTAATATCCATTATGTTTAATTTTTATAAGACTGTAAATACTGTAAACAAAAATCATTTTACCGGGTATGTACAACCTCTAATTAAAACTGCACGGTCGAAGAAGAAAAGTTTTCCTTTCTTATATATCAGGTGTAAATTAAATAGTAAACACACGGTGTTACATGAACGAGACAAAGGACTGTAAACTAAATGGATGTAACATTTACTTAACAATTTAACAATATTTGGCGAACGAGTCCACCGACACGACCACTCACCGCCATGTTGAGTTGTAGACTGTCCTCTTGTTGCTGGAACAGGGACACCAACCTAAGAGTTGGCAATGACAAGGTCGCCAACTCACACCAAAATGTGCGTCCAATATAGCAGCCCGAGAGCGGGAAATTCAAACTGGGCATGTGTGTCCAGGTAACACTAATCACAACCTTGCACGACACAATCTTCACACATTTATTAAATGTATATATATATATATATATATATATATATATATATATATAGGCCCTATATACAAAATGTACAAGTCTGAAACATCCCCACCACCTTGAAATAACTATTTTAACTTTTCGGCTGGCAATGGGCAGAGCTTCACTGCAGAGCGTTTTAACAATCCCGAGGCAGTGCGCACTGTGGCTACACGAGATATCCCATCCTTGCCTGGGTGGAGCTCTACAATATGGCCCAATTGCCACTGCAGAGGCGGCAGTCGGTCATCCTTTACAAGGACCATCTGGTTGGGAGCAAGGCTCGTCTTCGTCCCATGCCATTTTGGACGCTGTTGCATAGTGTGCAAATACTCTTTACTCCAACGCTGCCAAAAACTCTGGTGAATTTGTTCCACAAGTTGCCACCGCTGGAGTTTGTTCACAGGCAGGTC